>CALSCR010002934.1:0-29520 GCA_943704495.1 Pigoraptor chileana | reverse complement strand
CCTCTCCTCCCCATCCCCATCCCCGTCCGCGCGCAAATCTATCTGGCACGCCAACCACACAGTGCGACGCTGTCGTCCAGGCATACGGACCCCAGATTGTCCAGGACATTGTCAACAAGCTCTCCCCCTCGACCATCTGCACTCAGATCAAGGCGTGCCCCGGCAGCGGGTGCGTTGTGTGCGAGCTCGCCGTCACCACACTCGATGGACTCATTGGCAGCAACCGCACCGTCCAGAACGTTGAGGCCAAGCTCGAGGGCCTGTGCGACCTGCTCCCCAGCCCCGATGGCGAGGTGCGTGTGCCCTGCTCACCCGTCGTGTGCATGTGTGGTATTAAATGTGTGTCTTTTGTGCATTGCGTTTATGTTCGTCTATGCGTGTTTACTTTTGAGAAAGTGTGTGTGCGTAACTGTGTATTGGACGGGTTGTGTTCTATGTGCAAAGCGTTGAATGTGGCCGGCATATGCCAATATCTCATTACATTCTCTGGTTTCTGTTGTGTGTTTTTTCTTCTTCGTGGGTGCGCATTTTTCAGTCTGTCCTTGACTGCAGCAAACTGTCGACCCTCCCCTCGGTCACCTTTGTCCTCGGCGGCAAAGAATTCACGCTCACGCCCAGCCAGTACGTTCTGGAGATCACCGAGGCCGGCCAGTCCGAGTGCGTCAGCGGGTGAGTGGATCGATTGCGCACAGTTATTAGTTTGATTGCCCCGTCGCATCATTGCATATTCAACGGCATTGGTCGCATGTGTGATACGGTATACATGCCCCGTCGTATCTTTTCATATGTATATATATATTGTGTGTGTGTGTGTGTGTGCGTGTCTTGTTGTGACTCAATGCTGTATGTCTGTCCGCTTGTGTCTTGTGTTTGTTTTTATTGGATCTCACCATGTGTTGTTTTACTTCGCGAGCAGATTCATCGGCCTTGATGTTCCCCCGCCCCTTGGTCCCGTCTGGATCCTCGGTGAGTTTTGTGTTTGCTAAATGTTCTGTAAGCAGAGTTGATTGCTGAAAGTGTTCACGATGGCAACCGAGTGTGATGGAGTGGAAGCGCAACACACAAAACTCCCTCCCTTTCGTATCTGTGTCGATACATCTCCTGACATTTACATGCCCGTCTCCAATCTGCCCATGTTGCACACGCGCACACACCACAGGCGACGTGTTCATGAGCGCCTACTACACTGTCTTTGACTACGGCAACGTCCGCGTTGGTTTCGCCGAGTCCAAGTAAATCTGCAATGTCGATAAGCGCTCGTGTTGATCACCTATGAACACGAACCAATCGCATTCTCTTTGTTCTTGTTGATCGCCTCTGATTACTTCGTGTGCTTTCTTTTTTTGCGTGATAAACCACAAAAGAGACACATCTACTTAATTTCCGCCATTGGACGAATTCCCCAGTTGTCGACCCCACAGTCACAATAGTCAGCGATAATAATCAGTTGTGAATGTTTGTGGGCCATTCATTATTGGGAAGGTATCGAATTTCGATTAAGTAGATATTTGAAAAAAAGATTTGTGGCGAGAAAAAGTGACAAATTCATGTCAACGGATTCGACGCTACGGCGAGTGTGTGTGTGTGTGTGTGTGACCTTTGCTGCATGCGAACAACAACGCACACACTTTGTTGTCTATCTTTCACTGGACAAGGTCCTTTTTTTGCCCGCTCGTGTGTTGGTGTTACAATTGAAAACGCAACAGCGGGGAGTTCTGAGCCTTTAATCTGGCTGTTTTTGTGGTGTGTGTTGTCTGTCTAGGTGGAGCACACACAACCAATTTTGTGGCAGTCTGCAGCAAAGACGCCTTATTTTCTTTGGGTGTTGTTTGGTATTTGGTTTCGCCTGGTACTTACGTACTTAGATAGCCCTTTATTCATCAAGTATATACATGCGCGGTTGTGGTCGCTATCTTCTGTTTTGCGTTATTTTTCATCCAGTATTTTCGTTGCATTCACTCTTATCTTGACAAAGACCTCAAAACACACACACACACACGCACGCACACAAGCAACCTTTAAGAGATAAGAAAGCGGGTTCGGGGTGCAATTGTGCAGCCCCTCCAAAAAACAAATCAACGAAAATGCGCCTCAATGTGTCCTTCATTGACGACCGCGATCCGTTTGCGGCGGGCGATGCCACGGGCAGAACAACATTTGTCTTTGACGACGACAAGCCCCTCCGCGATCAACTTGAGGAAGTGAAAGTTCTCCTTCGTGCACCCCAAAAGGCGGAAGATGCAACGCTCCAGATTGGTATCGACGGCCCGTATTTGGACCCCGACGAGTCCATCTCCAACCAGCCCGGCGATGTTAAGATTCGCACGTCTGCAACATATCGTTCGTTGCCAGGCGTGCAGGCCAAACGCGCAGCCGAGATCATTTCGACGGAGAAGGGACGCCAGCTCAAGACGGCCGTGACGCAACTGGCGAGTCGCCTCGAGTCAGACGCACACTTTGCCCAGGAGTTCTCTCTCGCAGGAGGGCTTGCCATTGTTGCGCGCGAGTGTGCTCTTGCGGATCAACTCACTCAGGCATACGCCATCCGTGCCTTGCGTGCTGGCGCCACATATGTCGACGGTATGGACAAGATATCGACGCAGAAACCAATCATCCTTCAAATCTTCCGTTGGTCCCTCTCTGAGATGAGCCGTGTCTCAAAAGGCGCCATCGAGCTCCTCCTTGTCATTGTGTCGTGCAAGCCGGCGTCGGCATCGGTGATTATTGAGATGGGCAACCACGTGGGCAAAGAGCGTGGGGACGTTGCGTTTGCCGGGTGGGTCGCGGCCCTCAACTCAGGGGACTCTGGGCTGCAGATTGCTGCAATGACATTGATCAACAAGATCGCATTCAGCCTGGACGACGAGGATGCATTTTATGACTTTACGGATTCCCTTGAACTGTCTGGGATCAAAGGCAAGATGAGGAGTGGCGCCGATGGCATGTGGCCGGCAGATGCAGGCGCAGATTTGGTTGTTCAATTTGAACACTACGAGCAGCAGCTGAAAGACGCCGACGAGAACAAGGCGGCGCCTGCGGGGGCGTCGTTGCGCCTCTCCGTGCGTGAAGATGGCAAGAACACACGCAGGCGTATTGGCGGTGGCAGGCGCAAGTCGGCCGATCCGTCGTCGGCCCCCGCTAATTTGACGCTGATTTCAAGCCCAAGTGGCTCGAGCCTCGGTGCGCCGAGTTCGCCGTCACTCATGGCGCCCAGTGGCGACGCCGCCTCGGATATGTCCGATGTGTCTGACGTAGAAGGAGATGCAAAACCAAATGTGTCCAACCAAAACGCGCTTGGTGAGTTATGTGCTTGCGTGGGAGGTATTTTTCTCATTTTCGGATTTTAACCCTAAACCATTGTGTGGTGATGCACTCGTGGAACATCATGATAGTGTGTAAGGATGGTGTTGGGAATGTGGGTGTGTAAAGAGAGAGGGGGGAGTGAGGTGTCTGCGGACAATGCGAATCAATCGGTCATCACATGTTGCATTGAATTCCATCAACGGTGCCCGTTTGTTCGAGATTGTGTTGCTGAAACTCAGCCGATTCATTTCCCACATACACATACGCACACATACGCACACACACACACACAGCCGAGCAACAGCTCAAGGCGCATCTCGCCCGTATGGAAGCGCAGGTGGAGGTGGCGCAGAGGGCTGCGACCATTCCCATTCTGCGGCGCGGGTCGTCTGCGGAAGTGGATCAGGCGCAGGAGAAGCTTGATT
Organism: Pigoraptor chileana; assembly: GCA_943704495.1. Lineage (NCBI taxonomy): Eukaryota > Filasterea > Ministeriida > Capsasporidae > Pigoraptor > Pigoraptor chileana. The sequence continues at coordinate 25,792 of CALSCR010002934.1, read as the reverse complement.
CAGCCCTCAAGGAAAGAGATCGCACTCGCTCTCTCCTCCAAAAGATGGAAAGTGGGTGTTGTGATGAATCCATGTTCATTGCCGTGTGTGGGTGTGTGTATGTGTATCCGCGGGCCATTGGAGAGTTCATATACTCAGGAGAAACCGTGCTCTTTGCTTAGAGCGCAGCTCATATGCTGTTCCGTCTCTTATACACATTTTTATTAATCGCCGTTGTTATCTCTTGTTTGGTTTGTGGTCTGACGTTGTGGATGTGAATATCACCAGGCCTTGTCGATGGCGATGGAGCGGCGCCCAAGGCAGAAACAGTCGACGCAGTTGTACATGTTGGCACCGCACCCGCCTCAAAACCGCAGCCGACGACAACACCTGCCACCCGCGCCCCCGCCCCCGCCCCTGTCGCACCAACATCAGCACCAACACCTGCACCCGCACCCGCACCCGCACCCCCTGTGGCTGAGGCGGATGATGCTCCACGTGTGTCTGTTCGCAAGCGCATAATAATCGACGAAGAAGACGAGGACAATTTTTCGGGCGGCTCCAGTCTCGTTGTGCCCCCGCCGGAGGAGACGACCAAGCTGCGTGTTGCCGGGTTTGACTTTGGTGACCTGCTGTCGATCAGTCTGCAGGAGAAGGCACCCGCCGCACCCGCCGCGGGCGGCCCACCACCGCCTCCACCAATGGGAGGCGCTCCACCCCCACCTCCACCAATGGGCGGTGCTCCCCCACCGCCGCCGCCGCCCATGGGAGGTCCGCCTGGGCCGCCGCCACCCCCGGGTGGGCCGACTTTACAGGCGGTTGTACTCCCTACTGCCGGACCCGAAGTTGTGCCACTGAAGCCCCTCCATTGGAACAAAATAGCTGCCAACAAGCTGTGTGGACAGACCATTTTTGGCAAGGCAAAGGCATTTGCAAGCCTGCCTACGGCGGTCAAACTGGCCGATTTGGAGTCGCACTTTGCAAAGGAAGATCTGACGGCGCGCAAGCAGGCTGCATCCGGGGCTGCGGGTGGCAAGAAGAAGGAGCTGCTGACGGTTCTGGACGCAAAGCGATCGAATCAGATTCAGATTGCCATGCGAAAGCTCCCTCCGATTGCAAAGGTGCGGTAAAATGTGCACCTGATGTTTGTGTGTGTGAGAGTGCGTATGTGTATTTGTGGTGTGTGCTGTTTTACACTTGCTTCGCGCTCGCTGTCCATCACCTCTTGTTCGTTTTCGTTTTACTACCCTTGCTTCAGCGTCCCATCTTCTCCTCTGCCTTTTGTTTTTTTGCATACAGTTTATAATTCCTATTTTAAAACCATATTGACTATTGTATGTTATTATTTTCAACGCACGTTTATCAGGTGTCCGAATCGGTGTTGACGATGAACGACCATGAATTGAATCGCGAACAGGTATGCTGCAATTGGCTTCATTTTGAAAGAATGCATCCTTTTACCGTTAGAACTGTCCGTATTTTATAGGTTGCAACATTCCTCGACTGCACCCGCTTATTTAGCCTGCGCGGGATCGCACATGCGATCAGGCACACAGTTATCCAGCGTGATGGGCAGCGGGCCACATCGCACTGTCTCCACCGTATGTCACTCACGCACGCACGCACGCACACACACACACACACACACACACACACACACACACACACACACACGACAACTGCTCGCAAACAATAACTACCCCATCACCAGGTGCGATTGCTCACTTCGCTGTTTCCAACAGACGAAGAAGTCACACAAATCACCGACGCCGTTGCAAAGAACCCCGGTGCTCAGCTCGACCCCGCCGACGCCCTGCTCCACGCACTTTTGTCCATTCGGGGTGCGCGCGCGCGTCTTCAGTGCTGGTTGACGGCAATGGACTTTGCCGAGATGGAGGCTGCGTCCGCACACAGTCTGATGTCTCTGAAACAGGCGCTGAGCGAACTCAAGACGAGCCGGTCACTGGAGGAATTGTTCGGCATTGTGCTTGCAATCGGCAATCGTTTGAACGCGGGGACGGCCAAGGGAGCAGCGGATGCATTTGGACTTGATGCGTTTGTGCGGCTGTCGTCGGTGCGCAGTGCAAAAGGCATTACGGTGCTTGAGTTTATTGCGCAGACATTGTGTGATCTGCACCCGGATGGCACTGCCCTTGCTGAAGAGCTCGCCCATGTTGGAGGTGAGTGCGTGCGATTCATGCGTGAGCGTGTGTGCGTAATATGCGACGTGGTGGAGGGGGATGTGGGTTGCGGACGTCGGGGTTTTTCAGGCGTGGACGCCACGTCCGACCGACTCACAAGTCAGAGAGACCTTTATTGCTTTTTACGCATAAGCTCATCGACGTCTGTTAAATTTCGATCATGCTAGTCTCTCACTTGATATTTCACTGCCGTATTCGCAACCTCCAATGGGACTCACTCGACAAACACACACACTCGATTTCTCCACACCCAATCGCACTGGTAATTGCAGCCGCATCCCAGGTCGATCTTGACCAAATTGAGTCTGAGGTTTCCTCGTTTGTCGCCCGCATAGAAGAATGTGGGGAGTCCCTCAAGACAATTGCAATGCTCGACTCGCGCTCCGTCTATCGGGCGCGTCTCCCCGGCTTCATCCAGTCTGCGACGTCACGCGTGGATGCTATCAAAAGCATTATCCAGCGTCTGCGTATTCAGGCAAAGGAGTGCGGCCTCTACTTTGGACTCAGTCAGGCGGACGCGAGCAAAATGGCCCAACAGCCCAAGGAGTTTATGGGAACATTTACCGCGCTCGTCATGGATCTTGTCCCCCTTGTGCAAAAGACGCTCTCGATGAGGGAGAAGGAGGCCGCCAAGTCGAATCGGCGCAAGACACTTGGTCTTGTGCTTTCTCTGGATTCCACGGAGGCGCCGCATAAACCCACTGCCTCCGCCTCAACTGCGTCTGCCAGCCACTCTGCGTCAGGAATGACGACATCTGCATCAGCGCCCGCAACTCCTGCGTCGGCGGCGGCGGCGGCGGCGGTGCCCGTTATAGGGACTACCGCACCCGAGATGTCGCAAAGGAAAGTGCAAGTGGCGGTGGACGAGGAAGACGAGGCGTCGGATATGATGGCTTCGCTCGTGTCGTCGCTGGTAAAGACGAAGGACCGCGGGAAGAAATCCAGGCAACGCAGCGCGTTTGGGTTCCGGCAATCGATTCGGCAGACGCTCAAGCTCTGAGAAAATGCTGCAACAGCACTCTGCGCGTTTTGTTTGTTGTTGTCGGACTGCGTTGCCGCGTGCGCGTAGTTTTGTTGTTTTGTCATGTCTTGTGTTGCAGTCGCGCGTTGTCTTGGCGAGGCATAACCGTTAAGTGCTGCACGAATTGTTGCATGTGTCGGTTGAAGATGGCTGAATTACCGTTGTATTTTGCTCGTTGTGAAAGAGTACCAATTAAATCGTTTGGGCCTTTTATTGTTGTGTCGGATGCATATTCAATGCTGATTTATTTGTGTGTGTGTGTGTGTGTGTGTTGATTGACTTATACACTGTTTTATGTGGAGGTCGTGAGCTAAGAGCTGTTTCTGTTGACCGCCGTCTCCACATAGACACAACCACTGCATATCTAATATAGAAACGTAACAGACGCCTTGCACCAACGCTGATAGTCAGTTACTTCAATGTGTCGTCTGGATGCCAATAAAGCAGTGAGTGGCCCACTGCGACACACAACTCACACACACAGTGTCCAAAGACTGACGCATTTTGAGCAAGTATAAAGGGAAGCGTTTACTTTGTGCGCGACGCCCAGGTTCAATCTGCTCGTACAGCGCATGGTAAGAGGTGTTTTGTTCGTGTATGTGTTGTGTGTGTGTGCGTGTACGTGCGTGTATCTATGCCCATAGCACGCTTGAGTCCGACCCGCGGTCACTGTCGAATGTCAAACCATATCCAAGCAAGTTAGTCGGGCGAGTGCATTTTTTTGTGTGAGTGCGGATTGCACATGCAGAGCCATACGCAACGACCGACACACGTGTCAATATCGCTGCGATTGGGACTGGGATGCGCCATCCAAAACGCCCTCGTGCTTTGATATTGCGTTGAATTGGTTCATGACCTGCACGAAAAACGGCCGCACTGCGTTGATCTCCATGAGAGAGAGGTTGTTGAGCTTCACAATGTGTCGTGTGTGTGTGTGTGTGTGTGTGTGTGTGTGTGTGTGTTGGGGGGTGGGGAAGGGGACGGAGGGAAGTGAGTGAGAGAGAAAGCGTGACCATTTGAGGCTCCGCTTCATATAGAATGCACACATAGGCACACGCACTGTCTCCATCACTTCACCGCGCTCGATTTTGTCATACGCCTGCCTGACCAAGATCCGCTTCCCACACTCTCATCTTCGATTCACAGAGACAGAGGCGATTACACACAATGAAGCAATACCTTCACGGCAGAGCTGTCCTGAAGGTCCCGCAAACCTCGGCGAATCTTGGCATAACGGAGATCCCAAATGTCCTGAAGAAGGCCGCGGACCTCGTCGCTATTGGCAACCTCATCTGAGGCGCTGTATACATACATATAGATGTGGGTGTTTGTGTGTGTATGTGCGTGTGTGTGTATATGTGTGTGCATGTGTGTGTGAGTGCGAAGCACGTCGCGTGTTGTTTGTTGTTTGTGTAAGTGAATCGCCAATAAATGAGTTGACGGACAGGATATCACGTCAGGGTCTTGGGCGCCGTGTCCACAGTGGCGAGTTAATGGAGTAGTGGCATGGATGCAGCGGCACACAGCCCGAGTAAACCATTTCGCTTCAATTGTGCAAAGGCCCTTCACGCACCAACAGAGCCACCCTGCTCTCAGTAGCCGTAAAAGGAGACCAAGGTGCATCGCTGGCCTTCCAAGGAAATGCAACGACCACTGTGGACCACTACGGCACACAATGTGCGCCACTGACCTTTCCAGGAGCACGGCGGCGACCTCCATGTAGTGATCCGGCATGCTGCAGAAGCGGCCGACCTCGCGCTTCTCATTCTCACGAGACTGCTCCAGTTTTTCTGAGCACGGGGACGAGAGAGGATGCACACGGGTGAGCGCCCGGTAAGGGGCGGCACAAAAGCAAAAAACAAGACGGATGGATGGGAACAGACACAGGAAGTACAATGAATGTTAGTCGACACAATGCCTGTGAATATAATATAAACACGAGAGCCTTGCCAAGCAAAACAACACACAGCGGACTGCAGGTTGCCTTTTGAGAGCCAGTCGGGGACAATGATGCGACACATCTGCCTGCTCTTCAGCGTCACCGCAAGCCACAGCGGTACTTCCGTCGGTCGTGCCGGGATGAAGGGGCCGTATTCCCCCTGGTGTCATGGCATCAAGCAAACAAAAGAAAAATAATACCATTGCGCAATGAGTATAAACGCGATCGTGAAGGTCATATACAAGAAACCAAGCCGTCCACTCATCAGCACAACTCTGCGCATCACTCAACATGTCTGAGCGCGCGTACAAACACACACATAAGTTATTGCAATAAAATGCCCGCAGATAAAGCGAAGTCCAAAAATAAAACACTGCAAACCAACCGCAATGAACTTGATCGAATCTAATCGGAACGACGGCACAATCGTAACAAGCGTATCTTCCGCGAGGAATTCGGCCTCGGCAGCCGTGTGGTTAAAGCACGCATCCATCCTTTACAAAGAGTGAAAACCAGTGTCCACCCGGAATGCATATGCATGCAGTTTAATTATTTTCAAAAGGTGCGCATTGCAAGCACTTCTTTATCTCGGGTGCTTAAAGTACATTGTTGCAGGCACAGCCGCGGCCGCTGTTTAGTGCGATCAAAAAATGGCGGGAACGGTCACGTGCCCTGGCTTAGTTTGAACTCAGTGTGCACGGCCGCGACAGCCGTCGCCGGTCACTGTCATACTGACTGGCAGTGACGGTCACTGGTCTCGGCTGGACGCCGCCGTCCTTCCCTGTCATCAGTTTAGTTAAATCTACTTGCAGATTCGGAGCCCCACTCACAGACTCAAAAGTCGTGAACATGGACACCATTCACCCCCGAAGAGCTGTGAGGGATGGCTTCATCTCCCGCCAAGACTGCGAGGTAAGTTCAGTGGGCTGTCGACGACCGAACAGTTGTGACACTGATCGTGGAGTCAGTGTGACACGCATGACATATGCCATGTGTGACATGTACGACACTGACGTGGCGTTGTTCGGCTCCATCTACGACCCACTTTTAAATGTTTCCAGGAGCTAATATGGATACAAAAAGCACACGCAGTGCCCGGATTCATGTCTTGCTTCACTATTGTCGCCTTCAGAGGTATGCTTCTGTCGCCGACTGCGATCAAAGCCGCGTGATACCGCCCGCCTCGCTAATTTGCTGGAACAATCTGTGCCTGCTCACGCTGATCTGTATAACAACACGCACACACACATGCACGCACACACACATGCATACACATAACACACTCACAGAACTTCTGATTTCAGCGCATGCCGAGGAAATGCTGCCCATTATCCGAGCTCGAGGTGCAGCTGACTATGCCTATCCCAGTTACAAAAGTAATCCCGCATTGCATACTTAGCGAACTTGCTGTTTTTTTTACTGCGACTGATAAGTGCAGTGTTATTCGCGATCCCCAACAGAGAAAGTGCGGCTTGCAATCGAAGCTGCCTACGACCGCCACTTTGAGGTGCATTATGAATTCACAGCGTTGAAATGCTGGCACGAGGGAGCATCCATTGAGATGCATCACGATTCAAACAGAGAGTATCTCAAACAGAGACACTATTCCGCCGTTCTGTATTTAAACGACGGTGCTGGGGACGGATGCGATTTCGACGGCGGTACATTCAGATTTGAACAGGAAGATGCTTGCATACGCGACGTTGTACCAATGGCAGGACGCCTGCTCTTCTTCACAAGTGGCGAGGAGAATGCGCATTGTGTGCTGCCCGTGACCCGCGGGGAGAGATTCACACTGACTCTGTGGTTCACTCTCGACCCGGCGCACAGCGAGGACGCCAAGATATTGCCGGAGCTCTTCTTTTATTTCGATGAGCTGCCGTGTGCGTGCCAGCGTCTGTCCTTTGAGGGAGTAGCGACTGCGGAGCAATGCCCCTGCTGGGAAGCGAATGGGGGTGAGACTCCTTTTCAATGTCACGGCAAGCAGCTCTCAGTTCTTCTGATTGTTTAGATATATACTCGCAGTGTGCGTGTGTGCTGTGCTGTGGGAAGTTATAGGTGTGCGTGTGTGCATGTGTAGTGATGTTTTCCCCAATATTGAGCCGTATTTCCAATTTCATCGACCCTTTTTCTGATCCAATACACTGCAGGCACAACGCAACCATCCGATGCCGCTTGCTGTCGTGCTTACTGTTTGATTGTGTGCCGCAGTCAAACACCCTCAATCGACACTCGCCTTCCGCCCAATGACGAATGTGCGCGTCATTGGAAGGCATCCCGTGCACTCTATCGGCGCCAACTGTGCGTTGGTCTGGGCCAGTGGCGGGAAAGTGGTCTCATTGCACCTGTGGGCGACTGCCCGCACGAATTATAACTCTGCTTGGACTCATTTTGCATCTTTGCAAGCAACTTCTATTCCACATGTTCCAATCCCAACGTCGCCAAATCGGTTCCCGCCAGTTCAGATGCTCGATGGGGATGCGAAGAGATCAACCTCCGCACCCGACGGGGATTCGTGTTCGTCATCGTGCGACGGCACGGTTTGTTCTGGAGGCGCAGATTAATTTGGGCGGGAAACTCAGTACCCGCGTATCTTCAAGCGAAGTGTGTGTGTTGTACATACAACAACGCAAAGATCAATGAGTCGTGCCTTGAATGCGATGCGTCTCAACCACTATTGCCCTATTCAGCCTCTCACCCCACAGGGACACGTTCATGTCCAGCTCGCTTGTCGGCGGATCAGCTAGCGTTGGGTGCGACAGGGGTGTTGGGCTTGCGTGCCTTCCCGGCATGGCACTGGCCGCATTCGTCTCAGTCACTGCAGTCGTTGCGTGTGATGCACATTCGGCGGCGCGAACAACCTCCGTCAGCCGTCTTGAGGACGACCTACTACGCAGCGCCGTCGCACCGTATGAATGTGTCCTCAATGGATTTGCAGTGGGGTTTGCGTGCGGCGCCTGTGCTTGGACGGCGTATGCGTCGATGGCGGGTGATTCCGGCGCCGCGGTCGGTGTGCACGGCACGAGACCAGGAGTGTTGCCGTTTGATGTGGAGCGCCACTGCGACGGGGTTGCGCTGCCTGTCGCAGGACGGCTGGGGACGGGTGTCACGTAACGACCCGATTGCCATGGCGAGTCGAAGCAGTGCGGTGCGGGAGACGCAGGCACTGTGGCCGCCGGAGATGGAAATGCTCGCATTCCGCGCCCTGTTGCCCGATGCATTTTGCCGTTGATATCGAACAACGTGGATAAAAGATGCGCGCTGTGGATCCCAGGAGCGATTGATTTGTTTGTGAGTCTCCTTTCTGCGCAAGTTTGTTCGAGATCTCCGAAGTGGATTTATATTTACCTTCGCATCACATTCACAGGTCTTTGACATGAGACGAACGTATTTGGAGGTCTTCAGTTTAATAGACACAATCTGTTTTAGAAGGAATCTATTTGTTGGCTTCACGTTTGGGTGCAAGAATGTGCTGTAAAATAGAATTCTACGAAGTGGATGAACGGGCCAAGTGGATGTCCACCATTCCTTGTTGGGATGGCGCGGTGTGACAAAGTGTGGATGCGATGCCACTCAAGTGTGTGATTGTATTTTCAAATGTATGGGTCGCTTTTCCTGCAACTAACGGTGGTTCCAAAAATGCCATTTTCACTCCTGCATCAAAGTCACCCATACGACCTCAGTTACTCCGCTGCGGGCGTTGTGGAAGTCTGACATGTGTGTCACGATGTGCCACTTCCACCCATATATGGCACCAAACGATTCAATTGATCTATTTTAGGAGCCTTATATGGCCAATATAGGCTTTGAGAGTCATTGGGTTTCTTAATCCACTATTTCATGTCACCTCACCTTCTGTCCACATGCTGACCCAAATGCACACACCGACACACACACCGCACACACACACACGCACATACACACACACACACACTGATAAAACAGAGAACATTGCTTCCATTAGCACCTGAGTATTATTGGCTATTTTCAGCGATGCCTCGACCAAAGCGAAAACAGAATGTTGTCATAGATTGGACTCCCGCTGAGGCCGGCGCCATCGAAAATGTAGACGCGATTAATGTTCACAATGGATGCAACGAACAGGAAAGCAACATGAAAGAACCGTCAAGGCGACGGCAACGACCACGAGGGGTCGAAGCCGATGTCACCTACGAAGCAACTGTTGATGCGATGCCGGTGAAGCGTCTGAAGAAGGTATCCGGCGTGGATGACACCATCGACAGCTCGCTTGGCGACCAGCGTTTTCCGACTCACTTGGAGAATGCCGCCACTGTGGATTCCTGTGCCACCGCCGCTGTTGAGACATGTGCGCCACTTTCGGAACCGCTCGCGAGGCTCGTGCGGCTTTACAAGGCGCTGGACTCGACTTGCTCCCTCATCAAGCCACGTGGCGTGGTGTGCACTTTTGACCAAGTGAGAGGCATTTGCCCATTCGAGATTCGTTTTACGCTCACACGCCGACGAATCCGTTGCGAATTTTCAATTATGCCATGCTTATGCTTCACGTCTGTATTTTCTTCCGTCATTACTCAGGTTGCTCCGTCGGTGCAGTCGATGGCCGGCTGCTCTCTTGAGATGATCGACATCCAGCGTATGATCACTGTGTCGCCTTCCACAATATCGCTCAAATGGGTTCATGTTCCAGAAACAGACTCTGCTGGCGCCTGCACTGCGTTCAACGGCGAGTACCTTCTCGAGATTGTCCTGAAGCACATCAGAGCCGGCGGCTATTTTGGACAGCCAAAGGCGGTGACTCCCAAGCAAGTGGAACGGCGTTGCCGCCAATTTGAGCGCGCGGCAGTTGAATTGTGCGGCTGTGCATCGTCTGATTTCGACTTGAATGCCGCGGTCGGTGGTGCAGCTGACCGAGACAACATCGCAATTCCTCCCGCGGAAATCCCGCCGTATCCGCTCGATGAGGCGTCCGATGACATATGCCTTCTTGCGGCGATGCAAGCAGAGGCGGAGCATGCCATGGCAGTTGCTGAAAGTTATGCGCCGGAACCTGTGCAGGTGTGTCTCTCGTTCCCTATGTGTGCTCTTTCTCTCTCTCTCTCTCTCTCTCTCTCTCTGTGTTCTCTCTTGGAAGTCCATGGGCCCAGCGCCTAAGACACTGACTTGAATCCTACATGTCTCTGTTCGCTCTTGTGGATTCATTGGCATGGCGCCGACTTGAATCCTCCATCACTCTCTCATGTGCTTGTTCGTGATTGCTCTCGGGGAGCATTTGCAGCGCTTTAGTTTGTGCCAGACGCTGTTACGCACATAACCAAAACTCGTTTTCCCCACGCACGCAATTACACTTGCATACTGTGAAAACCTGTCCGAAACGCACAATCGATCAGTCGGTAGAAGCGTTTCTGGAGCGTCTGCAGCAAAGTAAGCTGTATCGCGGCCAAATTGTGCACATTGAGCGGGTCCCAGCACGTACCGCTCGCTATGGCGAAGTTTCCGCATCATGCGCTCTCGCTCGTCCGGTGGTCGCGGCGTTGGATGCCGTTGGGATAAAGCAATTGTTCTGCCATCAGGCACGAGCAATTGAAGGCTTTCTCTCGGGGAAGAACGTGGTCGTTGCGACGCCAACAAGCAGCGGCAAGTCGCTCGCATTCGTCGCGCCCATCCTGGACGCCATTATGCGCGATCCGTCGACTGTTGCTGTTCTGTTGTTTCCGACAAAGGCTCTTGCACAGGATCAGCTGCGCTCACTGCGCCGGTATGTCGAGGCAGATGCAACGCTCTCTGCACTTGTATTCCCGGCAACATACGACGGCGACTGTGGGGACGCGGAGCGGTTGCGTGTGCGCGAAACGGCAAACGTAATCCTGACGAACCCTGACATGCTGCATGCATCAATCCTCCCGCAGCACGCGCGGTGGCCCCGATTCTTTGAGCGGCTGAAGATTGTTGTCCTCGACGAGGCGCATGCATATTCTGGGGTGTTTGGGTCCCACGTGGGTTGCGTTTTGCGGCGCCTCCTGCGACTCTGCCACGAGTGCTACGGCTCACGGCCACGCTTTGTCGCGTGCTCAGCGACCATTGGCAATCCCACGGAGCATTTTCGACGCCTGATTGGGCCGCAGCCGCCCGGGTTGCCAGGGGAACCGGGCGGTGATGTGCTGGAGATTGGTCCCGGCGACGACGGCTCTCCGTCCGGGGTGAAGCACTTTGTGTTGTGGAATCCGCCTCTGTTGTCTGAGGCTGCAGTGAAGGCAGCGCGTGCAAAGGCGGCAAAGCTGAGTGGACAGTACCAGCACATTGAGACGGCGGTGACCACTCGGCTGAGTCCCATTATGGAGGCGGCGCGGCTGATGAGCCACATGATCGCCCACGGATTCAGGACGATTTGCTTTTGCAGGTGTGTGTGTTGTGTTTGTGTTTTTAACCTAACCTCTGTGTGTGTTGTGTTTGTGTTTTTAACCTAACCTCTGTGTGTGTGTGTGTGTGTGTGTGTGTGGGTATGCGTATGCGTATGCGTGTGAGTATGTTGTGCATGCTTCCGTTTTGCATAATACAAATCGCTCATGCATCTCATTGCAGATATCGAAAGGTGTGCGAGCTGACGCTGGAGCGCACTCACACGTGCCTGACTGATATCGGACGACAAGAGCTGTGCCCCCTTGTCATGTGAGTCCCGTTGAATTTGGCAGTGACATGTCGGCCTCCTTCATTGCTGATATGTTGTGAAGGCATCTCGACACATTTTGACTCAATCGACTGCCCCATGGATGTGTGTGGGCTGCACGTCAACACTGATCATCAACGAGTGTGTGTGGCGCACGTCTCATGGCTTTGGATGCACAGTCACTGACACTCGTTATTTGCTTGCTTCGTTGCAGGTCATACAGGGGTGGATATACTGCGGAAGACCGGCGGCGCATTGAAAGAGACCTTTTCAGCGACCGTCTTCTCGGCGTTGTTGCAACAACTGGTGGGCGTAACGTAAAGTGGGGCAGTCGCGTGCATTGTTTTCCTTGCACGTTTTTGTTATTCTTTCTCCTTTCTGAGCGACCTCTCAAGTGGATAACACACATTTTCCTTGTGCAACTCTTTCTATTATTTAAATGTAAAATGGCACCAAACGTGATTCAGCGCTTGAACTGGGCGTGGATATCGGAAGCCTCGATGCGTCCATCCAGGTTGGCTTCCCTGGGAGTGCCGCCAGCTTGTGGCAGCAGGCTGGTAGGGCTGGTCGCGGGGAGAAAGACTCGCTGTCGGTAGTCGTGTGCTACGATGGACCGCTGGACCAGTACTTTGTGCGGAATCCGCGGTACATGTTCCAAATGGTGCCGGAGCAAGCATCCATCGACCCCGAGAACGCGCATGTGTTGTGGTTTCACCTGCTCTGTGCGGCGTGTGAGATGCCCCTGTGCGCCGCCACCTCGAACAAGTCGAACAGTGTGAGGGGTGGGGGTGCGGGGGCCCTGTATCTCGGTGACAACGTCCGTTTTGGGAATGACGCCTTTGAGCGCGTGGTTGCGGCCATGTGCGCCGGCGTGCAGGCGGGAGGGTCGCGGAACCCCGGGGGTGCTGCACTGGAGAAGCGGGGAAATAGCTGGTACCAGACATATCTTCACGGGCGGCCCACCCAGGAAGGATGCCTTCGATCGATTGACAACGAGAGCTACAAGGTGAGGGTTATGCTCTTGATGGGGTTGTGTGTGTGTGTGTGTGTGTGCCTGTGTGTGTGCCTGCAATACCTACACTGGAGCCAGTGAATATGTCTGGAAAAGTGAATATCGTGACAAGCTGACCGTTTCGCCATGCCTTTGTTTCCTCTTTTTGAGTGATCTAGGTTATCGACGAATCCAAAGGGCGCGTTCTTGACGAAATCGATCGGTTCAAAGCATTCTTTGCCGTGTACGACGGCGCCATATACAGTCACCAGGTGACCCTTACCAAAATGTTGTCTAACGCACACAACCCTTCCCCCCTCTTACACACTTGCTGCTGTTGATTGAGCCTAATGTTGCGAAAATGAATTGCCTCGGAGGAGTGAGGACAAGGAGGGGGGGAGGACAAAATGGGGGGTCAACATCAAATCAGATCAGTCTGCATACCCTGGAATGGAAATGTTGTCTATGCTTGTTGACCACTGCGATGTCAATCCTCTCATCACAACAAAGAAAGGAGATTTTGTTTGCTGATGCCTACTTTCACGTCTACTGCACACTGCAATGTTTTTATTTTTGGTGTGTTCCACTCGCGCAGGGCGATAGGTACATTGTTCGCAAGCTCTCCCTTTCGGAGAGGGTTGCATACGTGCGCCCATGCAGTGTGAGCTACTACACCTCCACGCGCGACCACACGGACGTCACTACGCTGCGTGTCATTGCAGGGCGTCGGTGGGGTGCGGCTGCGGCGCACTATTCAAAGGCAACCGTGTGCACATCTGTGTGGGGATATCGCCGGATCTGCGAAAGATCAGGAGACGTTCTTGATACAATAGAACTTTCGCTGCCGCCGATGGATTACGACACGTATGCTGCGTGAGTACATACACTCTACGGATGGATGTGATGTGATGTCCTTATATCCCATTATGTTGAACCATGTGATGCGAATCCATTGGCTTTGAGTGTGCGATGGGTACCATAGCAGCACGGTAGCAAAGCGCGTCTGCACAGCGTCTGTTTGTTACTGCACATGATATGTCACATCCCTCCAACCAATCCCTACTTTTTCATGATTGTTTCCCCGAAACACACTCATTTGTTACTCGTGTGCGTCGTGACATGCGTCAATTGGGTCGCATTTCATTATTACAGGTGGATTGATATCAGTGCTGCTACAAAGCGGGCCGTCGAATCGTCTCCGCTGGGACTCAACTTCAAGGCTGGCGTGCACGGCGCAGCCCATGCGGTCGTCGCCCTCCTCCCTTTGTTCCTCATGTGCGATCCACATGATGTCGGCTGCGAATGCATCAACCCGTTTGAGCAGCGCGGGCGTCCTCTTCGCATTCTCGTCTACGATCGCCATGCTGGTGGCACCGGCCTCTCACAGCAGGCATACCCGTTCTTTGCAGACCTCGTGCGAATGGCACTGGAACTCATCGAGGGGTGTCCCTGTGGAGGTCTTGGTGGTCTCGAGAGTGGCCGCTCTGTGCTCGCCTCTGCACCTATGCTCGCCTCTGCACCACACCTGCCGACAACCATCACGGGCGCTGTTGATGACACTGCCAATGCAGTGTCTGGCGTGGCTGCAGAGGGAAACACTGTGTTGCGCAACAGCGGAGATTCGGCGGGCGCTTCTTCCGGTGTAGACGTGGCACGTGATCCCCTCGATGACAAGGGAGGATGCATCGCGTGCGTGTTTCACGGCAACTGCACAGAGTACAATGCCGTTGTCGACAAGCGCGCGGCGGTGCTCGTCCTGCGTCACACGCTGGCGGAAATGTCCTTGTAAAAGGATGCATTTTCGTTGTATTGTTTGTAATGTATATATTGCATATCCATCTGCATCTGCACCTGTTTCGACATGTACAGATGGTAGCGGTATTGCTCAGACGACAAAGGACGTCGTTGGTCGCTATTTGTTTCGTCGGAACCTAAAAGGTATCCACTGCCACCCATTCGCAGCACAAATGCATTTGTATACATTTGTATCAAGCAGAAAAGGTGTTGTAGTACCCATACCGACTCCAAGAGTATCAACAGTTTGTAAGCGACATGAATTTATAAAGTGCACTTCAAATTCAGCGGAGAAGATTGCGACGCTCGGGGTCATCTGAGCTGCTCCGTCGGATCTGCGTCTTGGCCGGATACACTGCGGAGGTCGCCATGATGTGCAGTGTACGTCAGAGTAATGATTAGGATTGTGTTCATGGTCTCAAAAGCTACGTGAATAGAAAAGGAAAAGACAGAACTGACCTGCATATGTAGGCGTCTGTATCTATATGTGTGTGCGTGCGAGAGTGTGTTTGTGTACGTACAATTCATCATTTCACAAACAAAAAAATAAATCCCGCATCCGTCCGTGACAGCACACGTTTCAATAGGAAGCCACTCACAAAGTTCCTTGAGACCCCGGTTGAAATTCCTCATTGTCTGGTATGCGAAGAAAATAAGCGCAGCTCGCAATACAATTGCGGTGACGCCTGGGGGAAACAGCCATTTCGAATGTAAATAGGACATCAGCCAATGCAGCAAATGTGTTCCCACATACGCAAACATACGCGTACACGCAAGGATCACACAGCACACAAAATCACACACACACACACACACAAACACACCTGCAATGACAACAGGATAGGTGGCAAAGTTGTCGTCGGGAGACTCCTTCAGCACACGCACAACCACGAATATGTCGTACGCCGGCTGCACTGCCGCCAGCGCAAGGAAGACGAGCATCGATCGACGCACTTCCCGCCGCGCCTGCATCCGCGAAGAGCACGTCAAGACACAAACACAAAGTGACAGGACAGACCGAATAAGGATATGCTGAAAAAGGACAGACCGAATAAGGATAGACTGAAAAGGAAAAGACGGAATAAGGATAACTCAAGAAGGACACGCCGAATAAGGACGGCACGGTCATCACACATTCTCATCGCCGTAATCTTCCAAACCCACCGACACATATCCCAGCAACGCCCATGCAAGAGTAAGCACAAGCCCCGCAATGTTGATGGCGAGTTCGGCGTCCACCACAATGCCTGAAAAGGCGCTCATAAAGACGAGCGTAACACCGAGTTGCAGGTCGAACTTGAGGAGAGCTAGGAACCGGGTGTGTGACGTGTACATTTCTGCACAGTGGATGAAATTCACCGACGTTTGCAAATTGGCGCAATTCAACTCACATTAGGTTACAAACAACAACAGCAATCGTCAATTTACCCAATATCAGCATTATTCCCACCGAAGAAATGCCAAGGGGAAACCCACACGTATCGCACCCCAATATACTGAGACTGAGCCATGTGGAGAGACAATGACGGCAACATAAAAGACACACAGCGTCACCCACCCACGAACACACACATACACACATGCACACACACACACACAAACGTGTACACACACTCACACACTTACACACACACACACACTCACCACAGAGGGCTGGGTGTGCACCCACAGTCTCAAATTCGAGCCACCCAAACTCCCGCGAAACCATGAACGCAAGCACAATGTTAAGCGGTTCAAACACGCAACACAGCGCAAATCGCGCAATGAGCACTGGCCGCTCGGTTGATGAATCGTACGCCGGATCGTCCCTCGGAAAAAGAAACTGTCCGATAGTAAACGGAAAACACGAGTTTTTTCGGTTAATGGTATGTATTGGCGGAAATATGCTTCATACGCGAAGCCATACGAGAAACAACCAGAATGCAGTCAAACGACACTGAAATGTAAGCGCAAGAGCGTGTGCAATCGCAAAATGCTTGTGCTGTACACCACTGTTGTCAGCAGTGAGGAAACAATAAACAGTCGCGTGCATCATAAGCGCGCATATACTATACGCATGCATGGGCACATTCGACATAATAGAGATACTTAAATATAAGCTGTGACACGATACACGTACCTGATAGAATATGTACAGGGTGACTATTCCCGAAGCAATAATGTAGGCGAGGATTTCAATCTTTCTCTCCTTGACACACCCGTGAACGGCGTAGTATACGGAGAACACTGCATACACACATGCACATACACACATATATACACACGACGGGGGCAATGAGCGCATTGCATGCGGCACAATATACGCACACACGCGCGCGCACGAATTCACTGTGCATACACACAAATGAACACACGGACACACACTCCCTACAACCCACATGTGTTGAACAGAAGGACAACGGCGTAAGTGAAATCAGCGCGCGTGTCCTCGGTCAGCGGAAAGTGGATGGTCGCCATCCTCTGTATCGTCAGCGCAAGCACAGCGCAGCTCCCCAACAGCGCCACGATCACAAACAAGCGTGCGATTTGACTGAGGCTGCGGAATGTGTGTGTCTGAGACGATTACAATTGCGGGGATTAGCAAGACGACTTCGCTCTCTGAGCGGGCATCAAGATTGCGGCACGAAGCAGAGGGGCAACCTCAACTCGAGAAAGTTGAAAGCGTTGCAACCCGAATACCTATGCGTGAGAACACGCAGCTAATACCCGATCCAGTCCCCCTGAATTCGACACGTGCCCAACTTCAGTATGCACGTCGTCTCAGCGCACACACACCTTTCCCGCCCATGTCACAACCATGCTGTTGTCCTGTGCCTCCGGTCCAAGCACGTGGGCGATGTCCACGCCTTGGCTGACGCTGCCGTAAAGGGCACGCTCCCGCTGTTCACGATCCGCATAATCACTCGTGACAGACATTTTATAGTTGAATAACAAAGCGTGCACTGATGTATCAAGTCGTATGCGTGTCCGTATCGTCGATAGTCACAAACACACAGTCGACACTCGCAACCATTCAGTAAAGTACGCTCATTGGGTGTGTAGGGCACACACGTGCGCGCGAGCACACTGAAAACATGCACGCCCGGCAAGTTGGCCTTCCGGTTTGCAAATAACTTTAATCAATTGGCACCTAAAATCGGAATCGGATGTCAACTATTTCTCCGTCGGCACGGTCCGAGGCGGGTGTCAATTCAGTCGTGCAAATTAACGACGGTGACTGACCACGTGATCACTTGACAATTCTTCACGTGACACCCGCAAACTTTGACAGTCGGAAAATGCTTCCATTTTTACGACGATATTTGTGCAAACGGTGATCGTAAATTTCGCAATAAGAAGCAGAGGCGAAGTTTTTAAGTTTAAGCTTAACTTAGTATCCTGAATTTGGCGGTACAGCAAAAATCCCTGACGCCACATTGTTCCTTCGGCTTTGAACATAGTCTGTTTGTCACAATAGTTGTGCGTGTTACTTCCAAAATGACGCCGGATGCGCATAGTGCTGGAAATTGTTGGCAAGGCAAACTGAAATGGCAAGGGCAAAGACCAACGACTCAAGAAGCATTCATGTGCGGCGGCGGTGGATTCACGGCCGTAGGATTTCTGGCATGATGGCTTCTGACAACAGTAATGGTTTCAATAAGACAATGTATTTACAGCAAGCACACACAGACACGCAACATGTGGGTCTCTTTCAAACTAAGCTTAGTCGTGTGCCGCAAAGCAATAACGGCGGAGAGTGGCGGATGCTCACACCCCGTGCAGAGGCGGCGCTCACAGCCAATGATCAGGGGGAGTGAATTCTTCCATGACTCGGGATGCACCATTCTCAATGTTGACCATGCGCAGAGATCCCGGGACGCCATAACTGCACTGCAACTCCACACCGAGATTCAAGTGCTTGTCGCCGCGAATGATACGAAACCATCTGCCAATGACGACAAGAGACGAAAGGAAGTTGAGCACGCACAGCCCATCGACCTCGGCCAGTCATCGGCAGGCAAATTGAGAACAGAGAATACGACCATCAGCGTCTTTACTTCAAGAGTATGCTATTGGAACCCCCTCAGATGCAGCCCCAGATTAATAGCTTTGACATGTTGACATTAATGCACAATACAAGAACTGTAATGACGTGCGTGGCGGAGAGCATTGTTTACAGGCCTTAATGCTTCCTTTCACAGTCCCACTAGGGGTACGATTGAGACAAATATCAATTCTGATGCAGTAGGAACACACAAAGAATCAGACGTGCTAAGGCGAAAGACAATGAAATAAAGCGATCTGTGCCGAGACATCACTGATGTGCTGTTGCAGAACTACATACAAACAGAGCACACAAGCACTGCTAAGAGCGTAATGGCGCAAGGCCCACGGCCAAGGCGTCAACGACGGATGACTGATGCTGCACTAATTAACGGCGACGCACCGTGACTTGCGCATGAGCAGCACCACCGCGGCTGCAGCACACGCCACTACTGCGAGTCCTCCGACGGCTGCACCTGCAGCAATGCGCGCTGTTTGTGTCGACGATCCGCCTGATTCCCTGCGGTCTCCCTGTGGCCGAGCCTCCAATGACTGCCGCATGCAGCGGCATCCATGCAATCAAAAACACACACAAAGTAAAGACTTGTCATTCAGTCCACAGCGACAGTGCGCGTTGCTGTACTACAACATTTATTGTTTTCGCACAATGGCATATCAAACTACACACGGGCGTACAAATGCGTCACTCACCGCGTCGAAGACTGTTGGTGCCAGGGTGGGAGCGGTGATCAGTGGCTTTGAGTTGGACGGGCTGTCTGCCGCTGTTGCTGTCACGTGAATAACCCCGATGCTCGCCGTCACCGATTTGCGGACGCTGGATGCACGCATCGTTCCTTGGGAGATGGATGTCGCAACGGCTCTTGTAGACCCAAAGGAAGTCAGTGCCTTCGCAGTGGCCGTGACTGACACCGCGCCCCCATCACTGCTGCCGCTGGACATCGGAATTGAGAACGTTGTTGGCACAGCCTGCGAGCGGCTGCCTGATGATATCGATGAGGCCCGGCCCGTTGTGCCGAGGGTTTTTGCAATTGCATTGGACGCAGTGGCGGTGGTTGTGGCAGCACTTGGCGCGCCCGACTGCCGCGCATCGGCTGTCGGTGTTGTCGTGCTGGTGCCAGTGCGTGTGGGCGGTCGACTGGCGCCTGCCGCGGAAGACTCGTCCACGCCTGGTGGAGCACACCCGGGGGCCGCAGAGCGCAAAACGCCAACAAAGGGGATCGTGATATCACTTGCCGATCCTGTCGTAACAGACACAGTTAGCGCATCCTGCCCGCCCACCCGCGAGCAGTTGACTGTCTCAAACTCGGCGCCGACGCGGATTGGAGTGCCATCAGTATTTCCATCATAGGTTACCCCCGCCCAGACAACTCCGTCGGTGGATGTGACGTTGTTGTTCCTCACTCGCAAGGTGCGGTGCTGAGCCTGACAGCAGTAGCCGGCCGAGGTGAACTGTCAAACAACGACGACGGCTGCATTCTCTCCCTGGTAGTCCTTGTGGATGATGACAACCCGGATGGCATTGCTCTCATATATCAAGCACGTGATAGCTTTTCACGGCGTAGTTTTTCGTGAGCGATCCGGCAGTGACCCGCACGTCGGCGCCTGTACTCGTGCTGTTGGAGTAACGCAAAAGGACGCTGTTACGTCCAACAGAATATCCAAAAGCGAGGAGTGCGTAGAACTTCGCCGCCACTAGCCGAGGCCCCGCGCTTGAGGCAAACGAAAACGGAGTATAAATGTCGTCGCTGACATGCAGCCGCGCACCGCGAACACCGACGAGAAGTGACTGGAGGAGAGTGTCCAACAGCCACAACGCGCTTGCAAAAGTGTTACTGACCCCCGCAACACCGCCACTGAATGTATCGCCCATCTCGCCGTTGATGTAGTACAGTCCGTACCGCGCTGCTACGGCCACATCGAACACCTGGACGCTTAGATATCCGTCAAAGTTCGATTCCGCCAGCAGCGACTTCACAGAGGCCAGAGTGGGAGACAGGAGGTAGCGATGGCAACGAACATCGTTAAGAAATGAGCGCGTGTCTGAAACAAACGTCTCGAAATTTTGGTTGAAGTTTGCGAGTGATGGTACGCCTCCGGCAACAGCACCTGAAGGCGAACATCCAGCCAAGGTGGGCCCACTCAACATGCGCGGCCGAATGCGCAACGGCGGGGATAGATTCGTGTTGGCGCTGCTCTGGGCGTAGATGTCAAGCATGTCGGCATACCAGCGGACGCCCTCGAGGTACACGGCGTAGTTGAAGGCCGTCGCATTGGCGGGCCCGCGCGCATACACGTCAGGTTCGTTGCCATACTCAAGGGCGGCGATATTTGGCCACCCCACGATATCACCAAGCGAGCCAATCTGCGACAATGTGGATGAGTAGTAGGTCGCGTTGTATTTGCAAGACGAACAAAATTGCCGTTCAGAGACAGGGGATTAGAATTGCCAAGCCATGCGTTGATTCTGTCGGATGAGATGCCCAATCCTCCCATGGAAGGGTCGGCGCGTACAACATCGATAGCAGCCGGGTAGAGTGCGCAGTCAGTTCCTGGCGATGGCATGGCGCCTGGCTTTGACACAAGGGGGTCGTAGTAGCACGACGGAGAACGAGAAAACATGGCACGTGCGTTCTCCGCATCGCCACCGCTGGCGCCAGCTACAAGGGACATGTGTGCCACTTGGGCCGTCGTAAGCGCAGTGAGATTCGTAATCACATTTAATCCGATCGCATCCGCACTTGCAGCGAGAGCGGAAGGGCCAGCTGAGAGTGCAAACACGGCAAATGCACCAAACACGAGCCACAACAGCCGGCCGTCATTTACAGTGCAACGCCGAAAAATGGCGGGCAGCATTGCGGCGACTGAAATGTTCACGCACTGGGCGTCTAAAGGAGCCTGCCATTGTATGCCAAGCGGACACACTAGTGAGTGGATCGCAGCCCGAGGCTCATCGGTGAAAGGGACTGAGTGCCCCCGCACTGCGCCAGAGCGTCGACTCCCGGAACTGGCGGACCGCACACGGAAGCGACATACTCGCGCGAGCTGAGTAGATTAATCAGATGGAGCCTCCTGAGCGAGCAGAGGGCAGGCAGCGTCACGTGGATGACCTTCCATCATACTGATCTCACACTTGCCAGTCTCCCAGATTCTGTTTACAAGGTTCTCAGTTCATGAAATGGCTGCCATTGCAACCGACACGACTGGTCAGGCTGGTCACGTGCCCTGGTGGACAGCACCATTGCCTAAAGCGGTTATACTTCTGTCTCCACTCCTAAATTTCCCCGTAAGGCAATTCGAGTGGACATTACCAAATAAGGCATTTCCTTATATGGTTGTTTACAAGGCGGACGCCTGGCTCAGTTGTGGCTGTTGTGCCGCGCGTATTTGTATGAGTCGGCTCCCGTGGTGGCTGTCGGCTGTCCGCCGCTTGTATGGGCTGTGTATGGGCCGTGTATGGACTGAACTGTGCAGTGACTGCTCCAACGACTGGCACACCCGAAAAGCCATTCTGTGAAATTTGAACCGCTCGTTGAGGGCTGCACACGGCAACGACCAGCAGTTCCGCCGGCAACGGCCGGGGTCACCGTCAGCTCTGACGGCATTCCGGTGTCCGTGAAGCTCAATCAGACCCGCCAAGGCCGTAGCCGATGCATATATATATATATATATATATATACGCACGTCCTCGCTTATCAACTATCTTCAACAAAAGGCATTCAATACCGCAAGCGCACTATACTCATCTGACAACTGACACTGCTGACGAAACTGTTCAGCGCAGACGAGGAAGTACACCACGGCTTCTTCCTGATTAGTAACTGAGCACATCTGTCTCGGAAACCGTCGGGGGGCATTTTTGAAAATGCAACACTCTCTCGAACGTGTACGCTGCGACAGGCGGCGGCGCCACTGTTCTGGTGCGACTGCGAAAGTGGCATTCCCAGCGCCACTCGGCCTTGTCGCTGTTGGCCTCGCCACACTAGTTGCGCTCGCGCAGTTCGGGTCCTTCGGAGTCGCCCACTCCATCGGCGCACACAGTGCTGATTTTGAACCGAGCGAGGGACACGTCTGTATTCACGACGACATCGCAAAGGCCGACGACCTGTTGGCCCCTCTGAAAGGGCAGGCGCACCTTGACTACGGCATGCCTGGGGCCGACAGTGCCACGAATCGACGTCGCCAGCGCGGAGTTGGCAACGATGACGAATACCAACCCATTCGCATCACCCCTTACTACTACAACATTGACTCAAACGTGAACGCCGCCATCACGAAAGCCAAGGCCGATTTCATAAAGTCATATTTGATTCCTACCGCGGTTGCGCGTTTCAAGGAAATGCTGCGCGTGATCCCCGTCCAAGGCAATCTCGGGTTGACCTTTCCTTGCAACGGCCTGCTCGAGTGCGACGATGGACGACGGCGGTGCTCAATGTACAACACGGACATGTTTTGCGGTGGGACAGTGAAGGTGCCCCGGGCTCACCTCGGCAAACTCACCGTGTACAGCGAATGCTCAGAGACTGGAACCGTCGATGACTACGGCGGGGGCGTTCCCGATTCCGACTTCATTCTCTATGTCACCGCCGTTACGACCAACTGCGCTGCAAGTACCATTGCTTATGCAAACTGGTGCTCACAGGACCAGAACGACAGGCCCATTGCAGGTCAGTGGCGGTGGCGGGCACCATTTACTCAGTCTACTGCTTTACTGATGTGTGCGTCGGTTTTCACTATTACACAATTGACGCGCTTTCATTTAAATTGGAATCCCGCGATTTGTGTAATGCGCCTCTTGCGGTGCCACTCTCTCCAGGATACGTCAACTTGTGCCCGTCGAAAGTGGATCCCTTCGCCGCGAATGTGGAAGACCAGGTGATTGTCGCCCTGCACGAGATCACACATGCACTTGGCTTCTCGGCCGCACTTTTTCCCTACTTCCACGATTCGACCGGCGCCCCACGCACATTTCGCGATCGATTCGGTAGCCCCAGTGCTATTCACGCGTCCTACCAGAACACCGTCAAGACAGCAGTCGATGCGACGCTTGGAAAGTCCGTCAGCAAGGTTGTAACGGAGCGAGTTGTCACTGAGCTTGCAAGGCACTCCAACTGTAGCAGCATCACGGGAGCTGAGCTGGAGGACGGTGGCGGCGCGAGCACCGCGGGATCCCACTGGGAGGAGCGTGTTTTCAACAATGAGTACATGGCGGGATCGCTCAAGGCACGGCCGGTCATATCGGCAATGACACTCGCTCTCCTGGAAGACAGCAATTGGTGCGTTCAATGGTTCACTTCTGCGTCTTGGCTTACGGCCGGTGGCAATCGGCGCGTGGGCGGTGTTTGAGCACTTGGCCTGCGCCGATGAACATGCGCTGCCCGGTTCAAATGTCATGTCATACCCCCCCTGCAATCCAATGATGTCAACGTTCAGCGGAATGTCCTTATGGCGAGCTGCCGTGGCAGGAGTGATTCGCCATGTCGTGATGTATCTTAACTTTGTGCTATTACTTCTTTTTTTAGTTTTGGCTAGGGAACAAATTCTGACCTATATGTAGCTTATCATGTTTGTTATTTTTTATTAATTTGCGTTTCTACCGCAGGTATCGCGCAAACTATGCGGCTGCGTCCACGCTGACTTGGGGTCGCAAGGCCGGCTGCGACTTTTTCTCGAAAAAGTGCATCTCCACCAACGCAGACACAGGCGAATTGCAGACTTCCATTGGTGACCCCCGCTACTTTTGCGTAAGCAACTATAACCAGCAGGGATTCCTCTGCCCTCTCGACCAAGCAATCAAGGGAACATGCGGGATCGGGTGCACGTGGGATGGCGGCGCATCTGCAGGCTGTCCCCGTGTGCGATATAACACTGCGATTCCGTCGAACTTTCAGTACTTTGGTGACACGAATGTTGGCGGCAATCAGCCGCTCGGCGATTACTGTAGCTATTGGCAGGGTCTCAACAACGGCGTATGTAGCACGGGCTCGCGGTGCATTATGGAGAGGCAGCGATTTGTGCAGAGTCTGTACCCGATGTGCTATGCCGCTACTTGCACTGTCGACAACGCAGGCACTCGGATCGTTCGATTCGACGTGGGCGGAACGATTGACTGTGCAGTCGCGGGCGATGTCAAAACAATGGATGACGGGCGTGTTTACGTGTGCCCGAACGTGGCGGACTACTGCCCCCAGGGGGATTGTCCCAACGACTGCGGCGCCGGTGTCTGTGTGGAAGGGTTGTGCCGATGCTCCGACGGCACAACAAGTGAAGTCACGTGCATCAAAAAGACATACGGCTGGGTCGTCGTCCAGTACGGTGCCTGCGACGCGCCGTGCAATAACGGAACGAAGCTGCCGGCAACATACGAATGCCACGATCTCGGAAGCGGTGAGCTGGCACCGAGCAGCCGCTGCAAAGATATAGCCCCACCAACGACAGCCGTTTCTTGCAATCCTGAGCCGTGTGCGATTCACGTGGTGAAGTACGGTCCTTGTACCGCCACGTGTGGCAACGGCATTTCTGCGACCTTGCTTGAATGTCGTGAGCCCTACGGGAATAGCACGGTAAGTGGCAGATATGTCGGTTAGCGCAGACCTGGCAAATGTATATGAACACTCAGTCACAATCAGACTTCGTAAGGAAGCCGAGTAGTAAGAGTGATGAACGTCGATTCAATTGCCTCTTGTAAAGCGTTGTGGAACTCGCTTGCCGAAATGAATCTAATCCAGCCATGATGCAATGCTCGTGTTCATTCTCCGCACAGGTGCAAGATGGGTTCTGCGCCGCCGATGCAAACGCTCAACTCCTACGCTTCGTGCCATGCTCTTCCGAATGTCGCGGTGAGTGGCTCAGCCAGAATGCTTGTGGTGCCAGTTATGTACTGTGGGTGCCGGCACTGATGAATCCCAGTCACGTGGCCGCGATTTTTCGACTGTTTGGCGCACTTTTCTCTCTGCGGATGCGTCGACTACTGAACGGGTTCAAATGCAGTCGGCGTTTTCCCTTTTCCCAACAACGGATATCGCTTTGTAACAATCTTTGTAACTGCAACTGCCGCTTTTTCTTAAGCGATCTATTTTGCCCTCTCTCTCTCTCTTTCTCTCTTCTCTCTCTCTTGTGGAGTCCATGGGCACAGCGCCTATGACACTGACTTGAATCCTACATCTCTCTCTCTCTCTCTCTC
>CALSCR010002932.1:0-12889 GCA_943704495.1 Pigoraptor chileana | reverse complement strand
CCCCCCCCCCCCCCCCCCGGCGCGTTGTTTCTCTCTGTTTGGTCTTTTTTCCGTTTCTCGAACGCTCAATGCCCAAACAATAGCGCTTCAAACGGCATTGTATCGCATATCGACGGCGTTCTCAGTGTACCTGACGCCGCTGTGGATGAAGGATCTGAGCGAGAGTGCGGCTGCGCGTCTGCAAAGCTTTAAAGAGTTTATGGAATGACACGCACGCACTCACTCACACATTCACCCGTGCCAACGCACATAGAGACACACACGCACATGCGCACGCATACTGACACAATAGACACTATTAAACTTTCATTTTTTTGAATCCTTTCAATGCGTGTTTTGTTGAGTTACACGAATCGATTTGGCGCAATTCCACTTTGTTATGCCATTGCATGTATGTATTTGCAAGGATCCCCGGTCCTGCCAGAGGTCACTGCCGATTGACACGCATACATACACACACATATATACATACATACATTCACAACACGAGACAAAAAACAGAAGCAATGTGAAGGTTTACGAGGAGCAAAAGTGTACAGTCAATGCGACAATCAAAGTAATCGACAGACACAAACGCACAATCAAATTATTTGATTGTTTTGTTTGCAGCTGTAAGTAAGACGAACGATAAACGAGAGATACGTGCGCGCTATTCGTCATCTTCGACACTTCCGAGATACTCTGAAATGTCATCAAAGGATAACTTCGCAATGGACTTGTCGTGGGCGAGCTGCACGTGAGCAACGCCCTTGTCCGTATTCCTGTCCATGATGCGACCGATGCGACCCGCCGATTTGCCGACGAGAATCATGACTGCAGACGACGGGTCACGCGGGACAATAGTTTCGAGCATTCGCTGTCGCACACCTGCGGTGGAAGAGAGCACATTGTGTGAACACGACCAAAGAGAAGCAAGAAAGTCAGCAAGATGTCTCCATCCGAGACATGCACTCACCTCATGCACGCGCAAGCAGACACACACACACACACACACTCACACCCGGATCCACCCACTCACACACCTACACCCACTCACACCCACACACCCATACACACACACACTCACTCCCTCACACATACCTTCAAGCAGCTTGCCCGTCTCGTCCCTACACACGCACTCGTCCGCGCTTACGACGTCCACAATACTGACTTTCGAGTTGTAATAGCGCCCATCCTTAAAACTCTTGCTGACTATGCGCACGCGGATCTGAGGCCTCACCCACGTGACCGCAGGGGGGGCGCGAGACTGGCGGGAATCGGAATCCTTTTCCGACGGCCTTTCCGATGCACGTTCCGATAATGCCTTTGCCGACCGTCCCTTTTCCGTATATTCCGACTCAGTAACCTCTCTCAGCTCGTCCTCATATGTGCGCACAACCTGCAATGCAAAACAATTTGTGCGTTGTCTGCCCTTGTCAATTGTTTTTTTGTTGTTGCTGTGATTCTTCGCTGTTTTGTTTTCGGCTGCCGTCTTTTCTGTTCCGCTCTCAAGATGCGCACACAACACAGCAGACAGCTCCAAGTTGGCTTTTTTCAACCGATGGTCGCAAGTGCACATATGCAAGCAGCTCACTGACAGTCGTCATTACCGGCGACAAAAGGGACTATAACTGTCGCCCGCCGCAAACATGTCATAACATTAACATACAACATACACAATCAACAATTTTAAAAACCACTCCAACAATAACAGCAACAAAACAACAACAACAACGCAACCACCGTCGCCGCAGACAACCGCGACACACACCTGCCCACTGATGCCAAGTCGGATCTGCCACCCATCCCGCACGCGCTCCACAGCGCGTCCATAGAGCCCCTCGTGTGGGCCCCGCAGTATGCGGACGGGGCATCCGGGGTGGACTCCCTCTGGTTTGCGCGCAACCAGCTTCTCGTCGATTGCCTTCACGTGACGAACCTTGCCGTCGGCACCCGGCGCAACCACGAGATCATGCTTTGTGTTGTGTTGTTTGTGTCCGTGGCAGTTGGTAGGGAAAAGAAAACAGAAATTTGCATGAGATTCCGTGAGTGCTACTGTATGCCATACATATACACTCCATAAAAGAGAGGTCTAGGTTTCAGATCAGTGTCTGGGCCGCTGTGCCCGTGGATACTATATATAAAAAACACAAGAGAACGAAAGAGAGAGATAGAGACGGGTTCAAGTGACAGAATCTGTGTACAAATACAAGGACAATCAGAAAGCACACGATCGCGCATACACTCAAACACAGGCATAGACACAGCATGCAGTCTCCCCTGTCAGACACACCGACGCACAGTCAAATCAACACACCTTCGATTCCCTCGACTCGCCCGGCTTAATCGGTTTCTTCTTCTTTGCCTCATCTTCGTCCTTTGGCTTTGGGGCCGCGCCGAGTCCGAGGCGTCCATGCCGCGGCACAAATTCGATGGGAGTGACAAGTCCCTTGTTTGTGCCTCCGATGGCCTCCCCCTTTGCCCATCCCATACCACGCAGCAGCGCCTCCCCAAACTGCTCCACCGGCACCGCATCATAGTCATCCAGGGTCGCCTCGTCAGGGCGCAAATTCACATCATGCTTGAACTTGTCCTTGTCGTCGACGAGGTCTTCGCTGCCGGGCACGCGGTTGCGCACAAGAAGGGGAATCGCAAGTGATTCGGCGGTGTCCACGTCGACATGCGTGGCATTCCGCGCCGCATCCAGAAACTCCCTCACCGCCTGCTGATCAATAGACTCCTTCGCAGGCGGCGCATCCTTTGCGTCTTTATCTTTGAAGGGGTTTGCGTCGGCGGCATCTGCATCCACATCACCGTCGGTTCGTGCACGTTTGTTGCCCATCCGCCAATGGACCTTTTCTTGAAGGGGAATGACAAGGAGCTTTGGCTCTCCCCTCGCCCGTTCGACTGCGCCATCAAAGTGTGCGATGGCTTCGGTCGCGCCATTGACATCTTCATCTTCTTCCTCGTCGTCTCGCTTTCGCCGAACGGACGAAGGTGGAATCAGCGGGGCATTGGCGGGCTTCTTGCTTGTGATCGCAAACGACGAGAAACCGTGCTGCTTCTGGGAAGGCGCACTTGCCTGCGTATCGCCATGGCGCATCTCTTCGTCTGACATTGTTGGGCAGCGACCGAGGTTGGCCGGTGTCAGCTTCTCTAATGATTGTAGGAAAGAGTACGAATGATTAAAAAAACACACAACACTGTGCGCCATCTGACGAATGGGACATTTAGTGACTCTGTCAGTTTGCCGTCCCCGCGACTGCCAGTGGTCGCCTGCCCAGGAATTTACGCCAGCTCGCAAAGTTTATTAACTTTTAAGGTTGAGGAGCCATCATCTGTGAGGGACCGATAATGATTTATGTGCGAGTATTTTTGTAACTCACTCTTTTAAGAGTCGCTCTCCTTCCGATATGGAGGCACAACGAAACACACCGCGGCATCGCGAGGGGAATCTTACTCTTAATTATCGTCGGTGTGCTGTTGTTGCTTTGTTCAAGCATGGCATGCACATGCACCACGGCACAGCCCATCATGGCGATTACATCATGCTCAGATGAAAGCGCATCGTCTTTGTCGACGGGTTGTCTCTCTGTCACGTGTCGACCCATCCGACCGACAGATTGGGCGTTATCCTACCGTTGGGGCAACTTGGCGCCTCCTCAGCGAGTGATCATCAATTGCGAATGCGGTCGCCATGTCTTTGTTGGAGACATGTCACTCAGCAAGAAAGTTGCCGTCTACACGAAAGAATGTCTTGCCAATGGCCACTGCGAAGGCGTATGGGTTGATGCACTCAGCATTGCTTCGCAGGGGATCACACTCGGGAAAGCCTTCTCTTACATGGGCGACCTGTACGCCACGCATCCCGTGTGGACGCATCTCCGTCTCCATGCGGACGGAGCTGAGCTCAATAGCAGTCGCGTTCGTGCGTGGCTGCAACAGGAGGTACTGCTCACTGCGCTCACAACCGACGCTGAAATGGCACAGATCAAAGTGCGCTGTTCCGCTGTGAAGGATTTGTATCATGCAACTGTGGAGGATCTAAAGAGCTTCCGCTCCCTTGCACGGTCTCATGGCAAACCAATGGACGAGGCAGACGCACTCGCACGGCACGCCTCACTGCTGTCAAACCTCCGCGCTTTTGTCGCCGCCGTGGTGGATCCCACGCAGATGTGGCCGTTCATGGTCCACTCCTGGCGAAAGGGCAGAACTTGGGAGTCGACGGAGACGTGCGAGTCGCTCGGCAGGGAGGTCATCAAGTCGCTCGAGTCTGTTGCCGGATTTACGTCTGCGCATCCCGAGTGGAAGCACTTTGCGCATTGCATTCCGGAGGACCGGTTTCAGCTCCTCACTGCATATCTGAACGCCTGCCGCAATAACTTCGCCCGATCTGTTAATCTTGAAAAGCCAACGGATTTTGGCGAAGCTGTGATCGGACGCCTCCATGCAGCCTTCCTGGAGTGCATCGTCGCCGTGGAGTCTGATCGACCCCAAGCCATCTACGGCGTTTACAATGCCGTGGCGAGGACGGATTACACCTACCCGCGATTTGACACAGCACCACCCTTTCTTGTCATTGCCGTGCGTGCACGCACGTGCACGGCAGGAGCACCAGAGCCCGTGTCCCTCGCCACGTTTCGATTCCTCATGATCACGTGGGCTGCCGTTATCGTGTGGGTCGGCCCATCGAGTGAGCGGCGGTGCTTTGTGCTTGTTGGGAACGGAAGTGGCGTGACGAGATGGATACCCTGTCTATACTTCGAGAAATCAACGCCAGACAGGGTCGCGGAGACGCTGCGGAAAGTGCTTGCAAATGAGTGCGACCGACAAAATCCGCCGTCGAAATCAGACGAACCGACGCGCGCATCGCCTGCGTGGGAGCCGTTTGTTATGGAGGCGGCACACAATCTTGTCGCGCTGCACGGCGACGGTGGCGAGTACAAAGGCGTTGTGCGTTGGCAGCAGGATGGTGCTTGGGCGATGCACGATCTTCTGGGCAGTTGTGCTGTTGCAAAGTGCAGGAGCATCTTTGCACCTCTGGAGGGAGAGGAATTGAAAGAAACTAAAGAGCTCATGGCAGAGTTGGGCCTGGATGATCCGAGCGAAGAGACTGAGGATTACGCGGGTGATGATGAGGCCTGCGAATAATTGTGGCCATCGGAAGCTGAGCCTGAGGAACCCACTCCCCATTGTCATTAGATGGCTTTCAGAGGGTATTGGACTGGGACGACCTAGCTTCCATTGCCTGATCATCCCGTTATGGATGCTCGACTGCGGGGTGCCGTTATACTCATTTATCAGGCTCCGGTCGCTGCCCCTGGCCGAATGGCCCACGGTCACATGACATCGACCTGTCACAAAAATCGGCCATTTGCTTCGTCTGCTTGTTTCAGCGCACAGGTCATGTGGCAACAGCAGCGGCGACGTCATCGTGCCCGACGCGAGCTCGCAACAAACTACCCTGCAGTGTGAGCATCTTGGGGGTCACCATCGCCTGTCCTTCATCGCAGAGGCGATGGGTCACGGATTGTGGACATTGCAGCATTTTGACCGGGTTCATGAAAAATAATCCCTTCTTACATATCACTTTTGTATGCAAATGGGACAGATTGAAATAATTGTTTGGCCAGTTAGTATGAAGCTGTATCGTAGAGGTAACATGCGAGAATTTGCGCCAATCGCCGCAAGCCTTTAGTGCGACAGACACAAGTGTGACCAGAGGATTAACAGAGTGACGTACTGCACGCAAGCCACACACAAGACACACACACACACACACACACACACACACACACACACACACACACACACACACACACACACACACACACACACAACACACACAACACACACACTCACTCACTGCATGTCGGTGAAGCAAAGTGCCGAGGCTATAAAATAGCGTTCAATCATTGCTCACTCGGAAAAGTCTGTCCCAAACGAAACAGAGACAGCTTCAGGCCGATTCAGTAAAGGATGCAGAGCCGACAGCAGACACGCCGCCGGCACAAAAATGGCGACCGCCGATGGCCCCGTCCTTTTCTTTCCCGATGACAGCCAGTTCTCATTTCTGAGCCAACCTACACACAGGCGAAATGATGTTATGCCAATGCAGTGCCCTTACATGCGCACACTCGGATTCGTGCAAGAGGCGGCCCAACGGAATCTTGCAGTGCGCGGTCTCGATAAAAGCGCGTTTGGCCGGTGTAGCAGTGCTGAATACGAAGTACTCGACTGCCTCGACCCACCCGACGGCAATGCAAATCTCGCAGGGGATATGGCGCCACAAGAGTTTGCAACCGCCAGAGCCACGGTCTCACTCGGCGACAGTACCGGCGACATGACCATGGACTCAATCTTCAGGTTTCTGGACTTCAACATTCCGACCTTTTCCAGTGGTACAGAATGGGCTGCCCTACTAAACGGAACAACACAACCGAACGAGGGTCATTCCTACGACGACACATTCCTCGATGCATGCGACGCCGAAAGTGCCGAAGAAGAGTGCCCGTCGCTAATTGACACTGAGTACAACCACGCGCGGGCAGCGAGCGACAATGAATCTGATGGAAAAGAGTCCGGCCCCAATGGCATCTTCTATGCCGCGTTGCTCCACCCATCCTTCGAGCCGCAGTATACCTCAACAGCGGAAAACTCCGATGCAACATCGCCGCCCTCCACCACACTGGCCCAGTACACCGAGACGTGTGAGCTTTGGGGCCATCGGTACACAGGGACGAACGAGGAGATTTCAAAGCTGATGTTCGACAGCTTCACAACAAAGTTTGAGGTGATGGAGGATGGGAAGATCCGTTGCTTGTCGTGCGAGAAGCGCAAACGGGTGAAGCGGAAAGAATATTCTCCACCCGGTGAGCAGCGGCGATTCCCCGTTTTGGGACAGCGCAAGGGTGTTTTCGGAAGCATGTTGCTATTTCGCAAGCACTGCAAAGCGCACGTTTACGATCAGATGGGGACCACACGAAAGTGCCAGTATTGCGATGTGGTCGTGGCTTGGCAGGCGAAAATCAAGCAGCACAAGTGCAAGGGACGACCGACTGAGAAACTATACCGGCGGAGCGGGGCTCGTGGCAAGGGCGGCAGTGTTGAGGCGGCCGAGTGCACGTAGATAGTGTTACGACTCTATGTAAGCTAGGCAAAAAGGAAGCCTTTACGACATCACTGTTACTGTACATACACTTCTCGCGCATGCGTAGGTTTTGCACCTGTAAATACACACAACATACTTTCACACATGCGCGCTACCGTGCTTTTCTTTATCATTCAATTACAAACAAGAGGATAGATGCACTCGAAAATAATAAAGTGTTCGCAGATCATTGTCCAAGATTCGTTCATTGCTTGACAAACGCAACCCAATAAGTGTTTTACAATGGGGGAAAATAAGGAATGGAGCCAAAGAGAGAGAGCATACGCACGCGCGCAGACAAACAAACACATAAACAAGAGGGAAAAACCGCCAAACAGCATACGCAACGCAAATTTAAAAAAATGTGTTTTCGGGTTCAACGCCAGTCGAATAATGTCCGTCTCTTAAAGTAATCAATCAAAAAGCGACAACAAAGCGGAAGTCTTTTAGTCGACCTCCTCCATCTTCGAGCCCTCAGTGTCGGCGTCGTCGAGCGGGGGGAGGTCCTCGGGGGCGTTGCCAGCAGTCTCCTCCTCCTCGTCGATCGACAGACCCAGCTTGATCATGCGGTGGATGCGGTTGCTGAAGTTGGCGGGATCGTCGAGCGAAAATCCAGACGAGAGGAGCGATGTCTCAAAGAGCAGCCAGACGAGGTCCTTAACCGTCTTGTCGTTCTTGTCGGCATCGGCCTTCTCGCGGAGAGCCTTGATGATAGAGTGGTCGGGGTTGATCTCCATCGTCTTCTTCGAGGCCATGTACGAGGCCATGCTAGAGTCGCGGAGGGCCTGGGCCTTCATGATGCGCTCCATGTTCGCAGACCAGCCAAACTGGCCAGTGACGAGGCAGCACGGCGACGACACAATGCGGTTCGAAATCACGACCTTCTCGACAGACTCGCCGAGAATGTCCTTCATCACCTTGCAGAGCGACTCGAATGCGGCCTTCTGCTCCTCGCGCTTCTTCTTGTCCTCGTCGTCCTCCTCGAGCTCAAGCCCCTCCTTCGTGACGCTGACGAGCTTCTTGCCGTCAAACTCCTTCAGCTGCTGCACGGCGTACTCGTCAATGGGGTCGATCATGTAGAGGACCTCGTATCCGAGCTTCTTCACGCGCTCCACAAAAGGCGAGTTCTGCACCTGGGGCTTCGACTCGCCGGTAATGTAGTAAATATGCTTCTGCTTCTCGGGCATGCGGTCGCAGTAGTCCTTGAGCGAGGTGAGCTCGTCGCCAGACTTGCTCGAAGCATAGCGGAGGAGCTCGGCGATCTTCGTTCGGTTCTGCGAGTCCTCGTGGATGCCCAGCTTGAGGTTCTTGGAGAAGTGCTCGTAAAACTTCTTGTAGTTCTCCTTGTCTTCGGCGATCTCCTGGAACATTTCAATGCACTTCTTGACGAGGTTCTTGCGGATGACCTTGAGAATCTTGCTCTGCTGGAGCATCTCACGCGAAATGTTGAGGGGGAGATCCTCGCTGTCGACGACACCCTTGATAAACTGGAGGTAGTCGGGAATGAGCTCCTCGCAGTTGTCCATGATAAACACGCGGCGCACGTACAGCTTGATGTTGTTCGACTTCTTCTTCTGCTCAAAGAGGTCGAAGGGGGCGCGCTTTGGGACAAAGAGCAGCGCCTTGAACTCGAGCTGACCCTCGACCGAAAAGTGCTTCACGGCGAGATGGTCCTCCCAGTCGTTCGTGAGCGACTTGTAGAACGACGCATACTCCTCCGTCGTAATCTGATCCGGGTTGCGTGTCCAGATGGGCTTCGTCTTGTTGAGCTCCTCAAACTCGGTCGTCTTCTCCTTGATCTTCTTCGTCTTCTGCTCGTTTCGAAAGGAGTGCAACAATAACATATCAGGGACGTCAGTTACGGATACCATGTTTGATGTTTGATGAATTGCACCTCAGAAACCTAAACACTCGTGCATATACAAGCGGGCATTAGATATAAAACAAAGAGAAAAAAGGCTTACCTTGTCCTTGCCCTCCTCGTCGTCCTCAATCTCCTCAATCTTGCCCTCCTCCTTCTTCTCATCCTTGTCCTCCTCCTCGTCGCTGACGTCCTTCTCCGTCTCCTTGACGACCTGAAGCTTGATCGGGTAGCCAATGAACTGCGAGTGCTTTTTCACGACCTCCTTGATCTTCTTCTCCTCGGCGTACTCGAGCTGGTCCTCCTTCATCTCAAGGATGAGCATCGTGCCGCGGCCGAGACGGGGTCCCTCGGTGTCGACCTGGATGGTGAAGCTGCCACCGGCAGACGACTCCCAGATATACTGCTCGTCGTCATTGTGCTTCGAGATGACCTTGACGCGGTCCGCAACGAGGTAGGCAGAGTAGAAACCGACACCAAACTGACCAATCATAGAAATGTCTGCGCCGGCCTGGAGTGCCTCCATAAACGCCTTGGTGCCCGACTTAGCGATCGTTCCGAGGTTGTTGATGAGGTCAGCCTTGGTCATACCGATGCCAGTGTCGCGGATGATGAGACGCTTGTTCTCCTTGTCGGGGATGATAGAGATCTCAAGGTCCTTGCACGAGTCAAGCTTCGAGGGGTCCGTGAGGCTCTCATAGCGGATCTTGTCGAGGGCCTACATTTACAAATAGAGTGTGTGCGTTTGTAAAAGTCAGCATGGTGTTGCTTTCTATAAGGGATATGAAAAATGTTGGGCCGCTGCAAGGGACAAAATGCAGAACCACAACTATAGAGAATACTCACGTCAGATGCGTTCGAGATGAGCTCACGAAGGAAAATCTCCTTGTTGCTGTAGAACGTGTTGATGATGAGGCTCATAAGCTGAGCAATCTCGGCCTGGAAGGCGAAGGTCTCGGGTTCGGACGCCATTTTCAGGGATTAAAAGCGTGACAGACGCTTAGTTGAAGTATGTGGGAAAGATGCTTTAGTCTCAATTGACGTGACGTTACACAAGTATTTGTAAAAGCGCGTGATGTCCGAGTGGATGCTAAACGGAAGATGCTTAAATACCATGGAGAGCGAAGTTGCTGGTTGTGTGAAGCACAGTACGTGTGTGCAGCGTGTGTGCAGAGAGCGAAAAGAGAGAAAGAGTGTGTGTTGTGTGTGTAAGAGAGTGTGTTGTGGAGTCGCCAGAGTAACGCAGTCGGATAACGTGCAAAACGCACATGGCACACACACAGCACTGGGCTTCTGGCACGTTCTGCTCCACTCGAGCAGCACCGGATCATCAAAATAATCGGCAAATAAATGCGCGGTAGTATCCAATTTGTATGACCTCCATCCACCATGATAATATTAAATTTACGTTTTCTTCATAAATGGTGACCTGGCTTCTTGTAACAGTTGTATGACAATGTATGACAATGTATGGAATGCGGCGGAAGGTGCCAGCAAAGCAGACTGAAACAGACTAAATATAGACTCGTAAATTCCATATGAGGTATAGTATTCCTACTAAATTTATATAAAGGTTTGTGAGGAATTTAAGGCATCCTTAATAATCCTAATATACCTATAATACTACGATTTATCCATAGTTGGTCTACAGGGAACACTATGAACATATGAGGCGCTTCAACAAGCGCCCTAAAGGTACTAATAGGGGTAAACTCTTCCGTTGCCTAATTCTGAAATTATGGCAAAATAATGCAAAAATAAATCACAAACCCCGGATGAGCGGATCCGGACGTCTGTTGTTTTGATGGTGGTCACGTGGTGTGTCCACCGTTATTGTTACGTTTTTGCACTACAGCCCGACTGTCCGAGTAGTGACCGATTACCCCGCCGTTATGCGGAGATTTCCTTCACATCACGCTGAGTATACGTTTCCAAACTAATCAAAACGAAAGCAAAAGCCGTGCAACACACACGGTGGATACTTTGTTGCCTCTTTTTTGTGAAGGTTTGCGCATCGGCGCATCAGCATGTGAGAAACGAAAGGAAATATCGAAACATAGCAAAACAATAACAACAAAAATGTCAGCGGTGCCGGACATATTCAAAGAGAGTGCGAACCTCGTGGTGCACGTCGTCAAAAATGCCCAAAATCACCTGAAAAAACTTGCGATGGTTTGTATTTTTGTACGGTGGTGTGGAACTCGTGACATATAATGTGATTCTGGCTTCATTTATACTTTTTCAACTCGTTTGTAATGGTATATGCCTTGTGCGTTCACTGAAAGGCTTTGCATTCGACAACCGTCGCCCTTGCAACCCATTTTCCTGCCTTTAGGTTATTAGCAACAAGGAGGATGTCACATACGAAGTTCTTCTTACTCGTGTCGGTGCCATTGCGGCTATGCTGCGGAAGGAGGGACTCAAAACGGGAGACCGAGTGTTACTCACTGTCCCTCTCTGCATAGATTTTTACGCCGTCACACTCGCTGTGTTTGCTGTGGGCGGCATCGTCGTGCTTGTGGATCCAACAATCGGCATCTCGCGTGTCAATCACTGCATTCGTCTCGCAAAGCCGCGTGTCTGGCTGCGTAAGAATGGGTCGATGTGGTTTTTGAAGTATGCCCTGTCGTCGCTCAAGGAAGTTCCGCTTGTGCTCGACGTGACCGAAGCGGTGAGTTTGTGTGCACTTTCTTCCCACTCCCATTTAGCTGGCTCTACCGTATTAAAAAATCTGCCTGCACCATGTGTGTTTGTCTGCATCTTCGCAAATTACGACAAGCACCGTCCAAAGTTGTACCTCACATATCAGCAGTCACAAACGCAAAATGTCCCTGGTATCTTTGATTATTATCAAGCATTGCCATTTCCTTTTTTGCGGCCATCCGCTTCCTCCTCTGATCACTCGCACAGTTGTTTGCCACGAGCAAGGCCGGCATACTTAAAGAGAGCGACATTGACATGTCGGCAGAGCAGGCGCTGGTCACTTTCACCACGGGCAGCACTGGAATGCCCAAGCTACTTCTCCGCAAGCACTCGTTTCTCACTCACCAGTCGCACGCCATCGGAGAATGCCACCGCCGCCTCCACGTGGTCTCTGGAATCAAGGAAATTGACGAGGTCTCGCTCACAAATCTGCCCGTGTTTGCGCTCCACTTTTTGAAGGTGCGGAAGGGAGTTGCTTCTGCGTGTGCTACTGTGTTTCCACTTGTTTCGCGTGTGTGTGTGTGTGTGATGCAATCGCCAAAAAAGCGAAAAGAATTCAAACCACGAACTTTACGATTGACGCAACGCGCATTTATTCGATAGAATGGCATGTGGCCTTGAGGACGTTTCGCGGGGGTTGCGCCCACCAGAATAACGACTGCTGACACAGCAATACACACTCTGACACACACACACACACACACACACACACACACATGCACACATAACAACACACAACACACACATTCACACATACACAACACACAACACACAACACACAACACAAATGACGACAGGTGGGCGCCACGTGCCTGCTGCAGCCCAACATCCACAAGTTTTCCCCCGACGTGATCCTGGGCGTCATGGAGAAATACAAGTGCACGACCGCACTTGCATCTCCCGCCTTCCTTGAGAAGCTTGCCGCCCATTGCAACGCCAACAAGCGCAAGCTGCCTCTCCGCGAAACTGTTGTCGGCGGGGCGCCTGTCTTCCACAGTGGCTTCGACACACTCATGCGGGTATGTTCTCTCTGCCTGCGTTTTTATATGTGGGGCTTTTCTTATTTATTTATTTTTGGTTTGTTTGTGTTGATACTTTCTACTTTCTGGAAATGTCTTTTTGGACATTCATAGTAATGTTTTGGTGAAGCCGTGCTTGATATGATGCGTTGCCAATGGGAAACGAAGAGAGCAAAC
>CALSCR010002929.1:0-11626 GCA_943704495.1 Pigoraptor chileana | reverse complement strand
CCACAATGAGCGAGAGAGAGAGAGAGAGAGAGAGAGAGAGAGAGAGAGAGAGACCTTCAGTACTCAAAACGCCTTAGGCAAAAGCCCATCAACTCCAACCAGAGAGAGAGAGAGTGTGTGTGTGTGTGATGGAAATGAGGGCCACGGACTCCACAGAGGGAGGGGGAGGGGGCCATTGACACATGGCTGCACGCACCACATGGTTGAAGACGGTATCAGGGACTATTGCCGCGATGCGGGCAATAATGTCGAGGTTTGATCGAACATAGGCCTGCCAGTCCGATTCCCCCTGTGTGCAAATGCGGCGAAGAGTGAGCGGGAACAGGGTATGGGGACAAAGAGAGCGTGGAGAGAGATGAAGGAATTAGTCAGTGTCGTAGGCGCCGTGCCCATGGACTCCACACCACAAGAGAGAGAAAGAGAGAGAAAGGCCAAGAACGCGATCAGCTATCAAGGGGAGCCCATGCGACCTGTTTTGCAAAGGATGTTGATCGAATGCGGCAGTCCCATGAAAATAGCGCAGTCTGTATGTCTGTCTGCCACGCATGATCAGCCATGCAATATCGATTCGGCTCGAAATTGCACTTGCAACTTATTAAATGGTTCTTTTCCGCGCCAGCACTGCACAAACAGAAACCCACACGCACACGCACACACGCACTCACTCCAACTACTTAAACAAGTTCACACATAACACACCTCACAAGCGCTGATATCATCTATATCGGAGAGGGCCTTCGCATTGTGCGCATAGAGAACTTTGCTGCATATTCCGTGCAACAGCGCCGCTAGTGCATTCTTGTACCGCCTGTGACGAATAGATTGGGGGAAAGACAACACACACACACACACACACACACAAGAACCATTAGAGCAGAGAGAGAGACAGCACAGAGATAGACACACACGCACAGGGGCGACACATCGCAACGGGAAAAGACCACAAACACATCAACAAAGCAGTAACAGACAAGACAACCGCGGAGACACTCACCCCTCCACGATGGAAGCGGCTTCCATTGGCCTGCGCGCAGCCTCCCCGAGATAATCCAAAAACGAGTCCCACACTTGGAGGCACAGCAGATACTCTTCAGGCTCCCACTGCGACAGCCAAAGCAAACAGCAGCAGTGAGACATGGAGTGTGGGATGGGGCACCAAAACAGTCAGCCAGTGACACTGAAATGACAAAAGAGTGCAAAAAAAGAAAAAGGGGGGATCAAGGCAGTGTCGCGGCGGCCGCCTTCAACGACCTCTGTCATAAAAGTGCATTTTGCGCCCATTGACACAATGTGTATGTATGCGTATGCACGTGGACCCACCTGGACAAAGGTGTACTTGAGCAGGAGGGCGAGGAAATCAAGAACGGGGAACCGATCCGTGGATGTGATGCGCCGCGACTGCACCTTGACAAACACCCCGATGAACTCGGTGAACTTGGCGAGGTAACTGCGTTCAGTCATGCATGCGGGATTCAAGTAAGCGTCTTGAACAGACTCACAACAACAACATGGACATGTTGGATTTGAGTCAATGTCTTGGAAGCTATGCCCATGGACTCCACAAGAGGCAGTGAAGTAAGTGAGAATGCACATAGCATATATACGCGCACACATATGCGCATCGACATATTGGTGGACCGCAACAACGACATTCAAAAAGGGGTAAAAACTAATCATCATAACACAGGAGCAATCGGGATGGTCAAGATGGCACATTGCTCATGAATACACAACCCACTCTCTCGAATCGTCAACAGAAGTGTCGGCCGTTTCCACAACGCTTTGCAGCAGCGCAAACGTCTGCCTGAACGTCTCCATCACGAACTCCTCAAAGTCGGCGGGCGTGCAGCTCTTCTCGAGCATTTCGCAGAGGCACGCCAGCGCGGAAATCCCGACCGTCGACGACTCGTCGTCACGCAGCGACGCGTAACGAAAGAGCACGGAGAGCAGCTGCTGCGTCATAAAGTTCGACAGATGGACCCACGAAAACAGGTGCTGTGCCGTTTCGAGACAGAGCAGCGCAAGTGGCTGGGTCTCGCTGTCGAACGAGGCGCTTGCGGCGGGCTTTCTTCCGCCAAAGCTCATCGCGGGTGGGCTGAGAAAGAGGGACGTCGCCGACGACGCACTCAGTCCGCCACGAGACGAGGAGAACGACTCGCTGAAGAAGCGCGCGGGGCTGTTGGGGGCGGTCGGCGAGCCCGCGGGAGAGGGGCGGGGGCTGCCAAACACAACACACCGCGTGTGAAGCCCCTCCAGAATGCGGCAGAGGCCATCGAAAATGGATGGCACCTGCATTGTGTGTGCGTGTGTGTGCGTGTGTGTGTGTGTGTGCGTGTGTTGTGTGTTGTGTTAGGGGCGGCGTTAACAAACGTAGATGCCATGTTGCTCGCAATGCGGATTTCGTTCAAAAGTTGTTGTATAGCAACAGATACAGATACACACACCACACATACATACGTGACACACATAGACATACACACACGCGAAGGCAATATACCTGTTCCTCAAGAAGTGCGCGCAGTTGTTGCTTTCTTGCGGCGTTATGGTCGTCGCGTGTCGATGTGTACTCCTCCGAAACAGTCAACAGGAGCCTCACTCCAGCGCTTGCAGCCAGGGTATTGCCACTGTCAACCATATTGAAAATGGACGGGAAAAATTCGGGCGCTTCCTGCGGCCATTCCCACTTTGAAATGTCTACAACCACCTTTGCAAGCTTATTCGACACGAAATTCGGAATGGCGCCGAACTTCCCGACGTAGTAATTGTAAAGGAATGTTTTTATCTCGTTGCGTTCGCTCCTAGGCAATTGAGGCCACCGCGCGTAGACAAGGGCCTACAGAGATGCCACAGGACACCACATCGAAGACGCAGAAAGTGAGCAGAAGAAGGAGATATGTGAGATTCCACTCATTGTCGTGGTCTTTTGGTCAGAGTAAAGGGCGAGAGAACCCTAGAGACTCCATGGTCAACAGGAGATTCTCGTCAGTGTCAGAGCAGCATGCTCATGAACTCAAGAACACGGCAGATGAGATGCACGATTCAAGTAAGTGACCAAAAGGGTTGTGCCATGGAATCCACAAGACAGAGAGGGAGAGAGTGAGAGACAGTGGGAGACAGAGAGACAGCGACAGAATGATGCATAAACCACAGCTGCGAAGTATACAGTTTGCAGAGGCCATTGTGGCCGAGAACAGCAGTCCGTGCGACTAGTGTGCACCAAACACCATACAGAGACCCAGTCCGCCACAGAGATGCAGCGTGGTGCAACACACAGACAGGTGGCAAAGCGACGCAACGAACCTCAAACACAGACACGGAGTAGAACAGCACGAGTGGGTTGTCCGTGTTGTTGAGAAAGTATGTGCACTGCCGCCATGCATCGGGCTGCGCGCGGAATTCCATCAGCGCTCTCTCTGTGGGTGGTGAGTGAGTTGTGGTTTGTGTCGGGGTGGGCGGGCGGAGGGGCGAGTCGGGAGGGGAAGGGCGAGGGCACTTGAGAGTTCAGAAATTATGCATATATTGGCAACAATGGCACCTGCACCGACGACACCAGAACAAGAAACTGGCGCACACTTGCGGGAAGTGGACACATACACCAAGGAGCGGTCATGTTCTCGACAACTCACCGTACTGCGCCTTAAGCGATGGCTCCAGCTGGCCCGTGCCCAGTTGGCCCAGCAGAGACTCCAGGCCGCGCAGCTGCTCCTCGCTCGCCTGCACCAAAAAACATGCCAGAGATTAAGAAAAAGATGATATTAGAGGGAAGGTACATCCACTTTGAACAATGCAAGAGCCGAGTGGGCACCGCGACGAATGCCTGCAGTTTGACCGCTCGATGCACCCATTCCCATCCGCTCAAGAGGACACGACAGACTTGCGGCTCAAGAACATTGAAACTGAAACTGCAGGGCAAGAGGGGTCGAGAGCACACACCATTTCCCAGCGGAGCACTGGCGGCACACGCACGCGTCACGTGAGGTGTCGGCAATGGCTGGAAGCGTGAAAAGCCCCAGGGCACGAAGCAAAGCGAGGAAAGAGGCCGATTGCGCACGCCAGTCGAATTCACCACAGTCGCACGCAATAGTTCAGGGCACTGCAAATCAGAAAGACACATAAAACTCTGTGACACTGTACCTATATGTGTGCGAGATGCAGGTGATGTGTGCTTGTTTGTGCATTTTTTGCATCTTCTCTGTTTTACTGTGTGCGTGTGTGTGTGGACGAGAGAGAGTGGAGCATCCACACGGCGCAAAATTACGATTTGCGAAAAAAATCGGAAACTATTACGTAAATCACTTCCGGCGTTATTATATCACGTGATATCACGTGAATATAAAGGCAGGATCGTCGTGTATCGGAATGTATGGCATGAGGCGCCTGGGTACCTCTGTAAACAAAACAACAGCCACCTTTTGGATCACTCGGGAAATGCATTGCTGTCTGCATGCAGCCGACTGTCTCTTCAGCAACGAGATTGCCAGACTGGACATCGTAACAAAAGAGAAACGGCGAGAGAGTCTATCATCCGAGTAGTTCGGTTCGGTTTGTATTTTAATTTCGCTTGGCCTGCTGCGCATAGTTCTCCGTGTGGATCCCACGCTCGCAACAATGAGCAGTGCCGACTGGAAGGAGTTTTTCACTCCAGAGGGCGTGCCGTATTACTACAACAAGAAGACAAAGGAGACCAGCTGGGACAAGCCCGACGCCCTGAAGACAGCCGCCGACCATGATCTCGGCGTGAGTGAAATCAGCAGCACCCACAGCAGTGTTTGGTTGCTAATTGGACTCTCCGTGAAAATGCTATATGTATCAAGCAACAACTCTATTCCAGTACGATGTCTTACCGCCACTATTCTTTGAACCGTGACCACAACGACAGTTGCGGGCATGTTTAGATACATCTGACAGAAATTGTGCTGTGGCTGTATTCCACTTCATCCACTCAGGGTGACTGGGTGTGGTGTCCCCATGAGATTGACGCATACATTCCTGCAAAGGCGGGCCCAAAGCTCTCCGACGGCAGTCAGCGCGTCCAGACGGAAGATGGCAAGGTCCGTTTTTTATATTGAATTATGCATTTCATCCCATGGCCCTGACTCCGATCGATCGATGGAATGTGTTCTGTGAAATCGTTTCTCTCCGCATAGCTCACACTGCGTTTACATAAGTATCAGTAACCTTGACTAGGTAAACGTAACAACCGAAGGCAGGCGGGATACTGAACCGTAGCCGCATCTTGTTGATTGCAGAATATCGACCTGCCGAAAACAACAAAGCTATTTCCGCTCAACCGGTCGAGCCTGAAGAAGAACTGGGACGACTTGGTGCAAATGGACAGCATTGACGAAGGCATGATCATTCACAATCTGCGCGAGCGCTTCAAGAAGGACATCATCTATGTAAGTCACGTGCGCTGGCCTGGGATGCAAGGGCCGTTTGTTTGCTGCACGTGGGAGCGGAAGGGCTGCAACGGCCCTGCACAGTCACGTGTGCACACCGTTTTGATCCTTTGTCCCTTTTTTCGAGCCGCCGCTGCTAACTGCAAGTCTGTTCACCGTAACACCCATACGCACGCAACACAACAAATCACAGACAAACATCGGGACGATTTTAATCTCGGTGAATCCCTTCAAGCCACTTCCGCTGTACACGCCCACAATGATTGACAAGTACTACCGCAAAGGCATCAGGACCATGCCCCCGCACATCTTTGACATTGCCGATGCTGCGTACAGGACGATGGTCGAAACAAAGGGCAACCAGTCTATTCTCATCAGGTGCGTCTTCCTCTCTCGTGTCACTCTCTTGTCTCTGTCGTGTTTCTCCCTATCATGTTGTTGCTGTGGAGTCCATGGGCATAGCGCTTAGCTTAAGACACTGTCCTGAATCCCACTCTACCTTGTTGTTGCTGTAAAGTCTACCTTGGAAAAGGGGCTGAATTCATGCACCGCCTTTTCGTGCTGTTGTTGCAAAGTGCCTCCATCTCCACATCTGCTTGTGCTTGCTGTGGCAGTGGTTGTGGATTGTTTGCTGTTCGAGCACTCTTCGGTGCGAGTGTGTTTGTATTGCTCCAAATGTGCTGACCTGTCGCCCGTTTTGCAGCGGTGAATCCGGTGCGGGAAAGACCGAGGCCACCAAACAGGTTCGTTGCTAATGTGGCTATGTTGTGATGTGTGCTTGAGAGTATGTGTTTGTGTTTGTATGTGTGTATTTGTGCGTCATGTGTATGCGCCTGTGTGCGCGATCGCGGCGCAAATTGAAATAGAGCACGGGTGGCAT
This sequence comes from Pigoraptor chileana, assembly GCA_943704495.1. NCBI lineage: Eukaryota > Filasterea > Ministeriida > Capsasporidae > Pigoraptor > Pigoraptor chileana. Next base: position 5,347 of record CALSCR010002929.1, on the reverse strand, counting down.
GTTGACACCCGAAAATACATGCATTTGTACTGCTGCGCCAACATGGGATGTATTTGGGGAACGATCGCTCGATCATGCATGCATTGCTTCAGTATCTCAGATAAACACTGACTCACAACACACACACACACACGCGCGCGCGCGCGCACACACACACCGACACACTTGTTACTGCTGCTGCAGGTGCTCTCGTATCTTGCCGAGGTGGCAGGGTCGGTCGACGGCATTGAGCAGAACATCCTCTTTGCCAATCCCATTTTGGAGGCCTTTGGCAATGCAAAGACGCTCCGCAACAACAACTCTTCCCGCTTCGTAAGTGCAGACAGTGTCATGTGCATTCTACCCGTGTGCGCGGCGTGCGTGAGCGTCACGCGTGATGTGCACAGTGTTGTGTGTGGGCGCAAAACACATTCCTTACAGTGGACGTTTACGGTGATGACTTGTACAGGGCAAATGGGTAGAGATTCTTTTCGACAAGGCTGGGCGGATTTGCGGCGCACGCACGAGCAACTGTGAGTGTTTGTGTGTGTCGTCCCGTGACTGTTGATGCCTCTGCACATGCGATTCGCCAGAGTATTGGTGGCGGGAATGATCGTGTGTGCGGTTATGTGTCGTGTGTATTGTGCGTGTGCCTGAACTTACAGTTCCCCGCCTCCAGACCTCCTCGAGAAGTCGCGTGTGATCTTCCAGACAAAGGGAGAGCGCAATTACCACATTTTTGTCCAGATTTGCAAGGGCGCCAACGAGTCTCTCCGAAGTGAGTAACGTCACGCTCGTCAACGGCATGTTATTCGTGTGTCACTCATGAATGTCGCCTCGTGCGCGTGATATGCGTCGCTGTAGACCGATTTGACTCTGTTCCCTTGACCATTGCATGTATCCCACGTGCGCGGGCGTGCATGCATGCATATGTGCTTATATTTTTGTGTGCGTGTGTGCGTGCGCAGAGAAACTGCAGCTGGACGCCCCCGAGAAGTACCGCTGTCTCACTAAGGGCGAGTGCGTTGTGATTGACGGCCTCGACGATTCTGCCGAATTCAACGAAATGACGGTTGGTTTGAATTGCACTGTGGCCACGTCACCGCTTCTCCTGTTGCGTTGTGTGCCCTGCGTGTGTGTGTGCCTTGTGTTTGTGCCTTGTGAGTGCTCCACTTGCCGCTCTGGTGCCTCATGATGAAATTCACCCCTCTGATGGCTTGGATTGCGATTCTTTCGGCATCGATGTGTGTGTGTGCGTATTTGATTGCGTGTGTGCGTGTGCGTCCTTGTGTGTGTTTGTGTGTGTGTGTGTGCGTGTATGTGTGTGTGTGCCAATGTAGGAAGCAATGGACCGCCTGGGGATCGAGGGCAAGGAGCAGGCGCTTGTCTTTGAACTTGTTGCCGGTATTCTCCACTTGGGCAACGTGGAGTTTGTCGCAAACGAGGGCGACCGTGCCGAGGGGTCCAAGATCAAGGACAAGAAGGGTGCGACTTTCCCGCTTTTCCTTTATTTGTGCATGTTCTCCCGTGTGCTTTATCGTGTTTGAATGCATGTGTGTGTGTGTGTGCTCTTTTATGCATTTGCGAGAGTGTCTTGCTGAGGGAGGGACAAAAGCGCCTTAGGCACACGTACTGATTCCAGTAATGTAGAGAAAGCGAGTGTGTGTGTGTGTGTAAATGTAGGGTATGATCTGGACGGCACTGACTTGAAACGTACATCACTGTCTCTCTCCTCGCATGTCTGTCTCGTGCATGCCGGTACCCACAGAGCTTGAAATAGCGGCCAAGCTGTTCCAGGTTGAGGTTGCTGTGCTTGAGAAGGCCGTGAACAACCGCACAATGCAGGTCAAGGGGCAGGATCCTATGCTCATTCCGCTGGACCCCATCAAGGCACGTGACCTCTCAACGCATGTGGGCACCTTGTGGTCATGCGCGCACACCACCAGCTAACATGTGTGTGTGTGTGTGTGTGTGTGTGCGTTGGCTGATGTGGTTGGTGCAGGCTGCGGACAACAGAGACGCCCTCATGAAGACTGTGTATGGCAATCTCTTCGATTGGCTCGTGCGTCGCCTCAACAAATCAATGGCGCCAAAGGGAGAAACCTCAAATCTCATTGGTGTGCTCGACATTTTCGGCTTTGAAATATTCGAGGTGCGTGCGCAGTATGGGATTGATTGCCTCGCTCATGTGCGCTTATTGTACGACTGCATCTCTTGCAGTTGAAATGTTTAATTATGTGTGGGACTCGTGTGTGTATGTGGATACCCGCGTATGTCATGCGTATGTGTGCAAGTGGCTCTGCGTTCAGTGTGTGATGTGCATGTGGCAGTTTGCAGTGATTTGTGTGGCTGCATGTGTGTTGCCAGCACGTTGCTGCGAGCACGCTCCGCTGGCCTGCCGAATAAGCTTTTCTCTAACTGTAGCCTGTCCATTGCATCATTTGACTTTGATTTGTCTGTCGCATGTCCTTGTACGCGTGCGACACTGTGAAAGCGCAGAAGAACTCGTTTGAGCAGCTGTGCATCAACTACGCCAACGAGAAGCTGCAGCAGGTGGGTCTCGGTGGCATTGCTGTCATGGGCGCATGGCGACGGCATTTCGCACTTGTGCGGTCATGCCACTCTCAGACGTACATCATGCTCTCCATTTTTCAACACACACGCGCGCGGAAACACACGCAAAACACGCAACACGTACACACACACATACACACACACAACACACTCACGCACACGCGCGCACCTCAATGCCGATCTTTGCGTGCTGACACGATTTTTTTCGGCATCATTAATTTCTAATGAGATGATTGGGCATCGTTATTTGTTGCGCCTTTTTTCATGTGCTTTCTTCCATCCGGGGTAGCATTTCAACGCAAACACGTTTTCATTGGAAGAGGCGCTTTATCAGCGCGAACAGATCAAGTTCACGCACGTCGAATTCATCGACAACCAGCCCTGCCTCGACCTCATTGAGAACGTGAGTGGCACGCTTGCAGCGCAGCAGGCGCTTCTGCTGTTTGTGTGTGTGTGTGCGTGTGTGCTTGCATGATTGTCATTGTTATGGGGGCGTGTGTTTTGTGCTTATGCGTGGATGCTGTTCCCTGTTTACCTTGTTACACCTGGCGTAACATGTAAACTCGTCCTTTTTGATGCGGACGCATACTTAATATGTGCTATACAATGCACACAATCCACACACATGATCGAACGCATGTATCCGCTCCCTGCAGCGTCCAGAGGGCATTTTGTGTATGCTTGACGAAGAGATCAAGATGCCCAAAGGCAACGACGACACGTTTTTGAAGAAGCTGCACCAGACGCACACGAAGAAGCACGAGCGGTACATTCAGCCCCTGAAGCCCCCAACGGCCTTCTCCATCCGCCACTATGCGGGTGATGTGAGTGCGCTCCCCGCTGTCCATGCCAATCGCATCGATTGTGTTTTGTGTTTTGTGTTTTGTGTTTTTTGTTTTGTGTTTTGTGTTTTGTGTTTTGCTGCTGTCTTTCACTGAGCGCACAGTGCACCCGTGTCATGTGTGCATGGCGTGTTCTTACAATCTGGTACGTGACGTGTCGGCCGAGTGCCCTGCAATGCAATGCAATGCAATGTGTGGGCTGCGTGCAACGGGTGTCTGATGCCGATGATGCCAACGCATACACACACACACACACGCACTCACACACACACACACATGGCAGGTGATGTACGACACTGTCGGGTTTCTTGAGAAGAACAAGGACACGCTCCAGGAGGATTTGCTGCAGGCCATCGAGTCGACAAAGATGGCATTCCTCAAAGAGCTTTTCCCGGAATCGTCTGCGTCAAACAGGAAGGCGTCCCTCGGATCCCAGTTCAAGGTGTGTGCATGTGCATGTATGTATGCGGATGTGTCTGTGCCTGTTTGTGTTTGTGCGTGTGTATTGTGCGTGTGCGTTTGTGCATCTGCGTGCGTGTGCCCGTTGTGGCGTCACCTTTCTTTCTTCAATTACCGTGCACCCAGACACTCTCGCGCATGGTATGCATCGGGTGTGTTATTGGTACACAATAATCAATCCGTGTATTAATACGTCATTGCCCCTTGCATTCATTGTGCTGTCTCTGCCCTTGCAACTGCAGGGCCAACTGCAGTCTCTGATGACGTCACTCAACACGACGACGCCCCACTATGTCCGGTGCATCAAGCCCAACTCGCTCAAGGTGCGTCGCTTTGCCGCAATCAGTAATATCAGCAATGCCCACATACGTAGATGCCATTCCAGTGCAAACAACTGCATTACAAATGCTTATGCACACGCACATACACACACACATACACACATACTTACGCCACATACACACGCTTGTGCACACGCACATACACGTACATATATACACACAAACACGCACACTTATGCACACATACACACACACACACACACACACACACACACACACACACGATTATGCACACGCACATACACACATACTGATGTCTCACACGGCACACACGCGCAATTCCGCCGGTGCCACTGAAACGCAGGTCCCGGGCAAGTTTGACGGACTGATGAGCCTGCTGCAGTTGCGTTATTCTGGAGTCTTTGAGGCCGTGCGCATTCGGCAGACTGGATATCCCTTCCGATACACACACGCCGAGTTTTTCAAGCGGTGCGTCTCTGTGAAGGACAGACATATCAATGCGGCGGCACTGTCTGTGCTGCATATGCGCTCTGTTTTGTCATTGCATTCCGCTGGGTGATTCAGTCGGAAGTCTTATTGACGGGGGATCCTTTTTATTCCATGCCGGCATGCAAAACAATATTGCACTCGCCTATAACACACATACACGCACACACACCCACCTCGCGCCAGGTACCGCCTGCTGAACCGCACCGTGACGGGCAAGTCGCCCAAAGAGCAGGTCTCCAATCTTCTCGCGAGCATCGGCGGCGATTTGAGTGAAATTCAGACTGGCATCACTCTTGTTCTCTACCGCGCGGGTCCGGTGGGTGGCATCCTGGTCACGTGTGCGCGGGAGACGCTGGGACGGGCGTGTCTTGCGTGGCAAGCGCAGCGCCCATAATTGCGCTGGGATCCACCAAGTTTTCTTCTCTCTTTGTATTATAGTTGTGAGTCCATGGGCATGATACCTGAGACACTGACTGGAAATCACTATTTCTGCACACACACACACACACACACACACGTGTAACAGCATCGCAAACTTGAGCTTTTGCGCAGCGTTGAACTCGAAAAGCGCGCGATTATTCTGCAGAGCGGTGGGTAGCGCGCACCATCACGCGATGTCACATGTCTCGCGGGTGGTGGTGGTGGTGGCGGATGTGGTGGTGGTGGTGGTGGTGGTGGTGACGGATGTGGGAAGAAGGGGGG
>CALSCR010002928.1:0-15525 GCA_943704495.1 Pigoraptor chileana | reverse complement strand
CAGACAGACAGACAGACAGACAGACAGACAGACAGACAGACAGACAGACAGACAGACAGACAGACAGACAGACAGTGAGCCCACCCCACCTCATAATCTCGATTTCGTCCATCAGCGTCACAGAAGCGGCGTCTAGCTTCTCCTTCAAGCGCCCAATGCACGGCACGACCTCACCCAGGCGGGCCAGGGCGCGCCCAAACGGCCCCGTGGGCACCGAATCACGTGACAGTGCGCCCGTGTGGAGCGTCGAGTGGTAGCTCTCCCCGGATGTAAAGCGTCGCGGGTCTGTCGATCCGCTGCCCCAGCCCTTCACACGCGCATCGTGGCTGAATGTGCTCCCTGCACTGTGTATGCTCTCGCCGGCGCCACTCTTGCGTGCCTTCTTCTGCCTCGAGCGCCGTGATGCCATCGAGGACACAGTGTTGAGTGCACGTGCCGCGCGAATACGCACGCTGCCAATGTCATCTCCGGTCACCGACGGCCCGGGGTTGTTGTTGTTGGCGGGTTTCGATTCACGCTCTTTCACGCGCATGTTCAGACATTTCTTAACGGCAACAATTGTCCCATGATAGCGCGCCCTGGACACAATGGTTGCAGACGCGTCGACTGTCAACAACCACTCACAAACACGCGCGCTTCAATGAAGCAGGCGGGCTTACAAACAAACACGCACACACAAACACACGAGCACACACGAGCACACACGAGCACACACAGAAGTATAGGCAAAAGCAGACATTTCTACAAAATGGATTAAAATGCACAAAAACTGATCCCCGACCCACTTGAAGACAATGCCACACCCGCCCTCGCCGATTTTCTCAAGGAGCGACAGCTGGTCATACTTGATTTCGTTGACCCAGGTGCGCATGAGACGGCGACGCACGCTCAGTTGGAACCCGCGGGCCCTAAACACCATAATGCACACAATGGAGATTCCTACGACACCGCCGACGATACCGGCCGCAATTGCAGCGGTGTGCGACTCGCTGCCGCCGCCCACGTGTACATCGCACGCAGTCCCCGTCCATCCCTCAAGACACACACACATGTCGTTGGAGGCACACACTCCGTTGATGCACCGCGTCGAGCACTCGAAGAGCCCTCCCCCGCCGTTAGTCGCAAGCGCAAGAATTCTCCCGTTTGTCCAGACAAATGTCGCGGGGTTAATTGACTGGCCGAGAATGCTTGCCGCATAGCGCGCAGATGCGACAACAGACCCGATTGCGCCATCCACGGCGGGCGTGTTCCAATCAGACGGGCTTGACGCCGACGGATAGTCTGCCAAGCCGAGCACGCGTGCAGCAATAATGCCCGACAGCAGCGGTCCGTTGTCGTTGGGGTTGACGGCGTTGCTTTCAAACGCGGTGAAGCCGAGCCCGCCCAGCCGCACATCCGACGACGCACAAATGCGGTAAAATAGCCGCGTGTCCACCCCGGATGCGCCGCCGCCGACGTCCGCCCGCGCGATGCGGAGGCTGGACGGCTGCGTCGGGTCGAAAATGTATCGCACATGGCTCACCTGTAGTGGGATGGCACCGGTGTCACTTTGTATTCACTTTTGTTTCGTTAATGCGACAAATTCAAAGTGCGCTGCAGAAAGCAATTGCATGCACCACACCATTCACAATTGCGTGCTTCTTTTAAAGTTACAGCTGTTCCTACCTGCAAAAACTTAAGCAGAGAAGGGTTTGATGCAACTGCGGCTGCACGTCGCGTCGAGTTTCCAATGACATCCAGCCGCGTGAGCGTGGAGACAGCGTGGGTGAGAGATGCGATGAGTTCGCCGCCAACAGCAGAGAACATTGACAGACGGACATCCGGCCGTGCGAGGGAGACCAGAGAGGCGAGTGTGGGCGCCACTCCACTCAACACTGGCACACCGAGGGACGCCGCGGTAACAATCACCGCCGAGCAGACGCTGCCGAATGCCGCTGCAATCGCATCCGCCACAAACGATCCTGCCGAGCACTCGGCAAATGCGCAGTCGGCGAGCGGGCCGTTGAGCGACACGGACGCATTCGAGGCCATGGCGGCCGACCACACGACAGCCGCGGCATGCGATGCATTCTCGAGCATCTGCTGCGTCGCATTGTGGGCTCCAAAGCAGGCGATGTCGGGAAACTGTGCGGCGGTTGTTTGCGTGGGCGTGCACGCGACAAGAGGCGCCGTGCTCCCCGTGGCAGCGGTCTCTGTGGTAACATTAAGCCAGGCGACGAATCGACCGTCCGCAATTCCAGAGACAAATGATTTGCGCCCTGAATGACGACAACAGCATACAGCAGTTACGTGGGTGTGAGTGTCACGCATGCTGAGCACAGCCATGCTAGATGGTCGGTCCACGTGCATGCTAGCATCGGCATGTTGTTACTGCCATAATGACTAAAGATCTAGTGGCGATAGCGTCCCCCTTGATGATGTGCGGTGCTGTCGGGGCTGTCACTCAATCCACCCACATGCACGTGTAACTGACCCGGCTTCATTTCATCTTCATCGGTTTTGCACTAAAAACAACATGGGATATAGAGCGCGACAAATGCGAGTAATAGGAAAGTGGAGGACACCTACCGTTGGTCAGTGTGACTGGCATTTGACCCGCCACTGATGGCTGATTGGCCACTGCGTCGGGCAGTCCGCTTGTGGTGAGGTGCACTGACTGTCCGGCAACCGCCCACACGTCGATGCGGGGAATTATTCCCGCAAGAATCCTCACCTGCGCAATCGATGCAGTGGAAGACATGCACACGACGACATCTGGCGGGCGTGCGAGGGCCATTAGCCGCGTGACCTCCGCAGAGAGCGACGCCGCTTCGTTCGAGAAAACATATGCATTGGCAGCACAAGGTACATAATCGCAAGTGGCATCCTGAGATACAAAGGCAACAACCGCCACGCGCACCGCTGGTGATCCGCCAGACAATGCATCGACATCGCCCACATAGCTCTTGACCACACGCGATGATAAGCGGCCCGCGAATGCGCAGTTTGTGCATACGACAGGCGTCGCAGAATAGGGGAAAGTGGCGTTCGGGCCAAGGACATCGGCAAGCGCGTCGGATCCTAGCTGTAGGTCACGGAGACCCAGTCTGCGCGACCACAAATTGAAGAAGGTCCTCGCATGAGCGAGTGACAAATGGAGACTCTATCGTGCATGCATGGGACCATTAAGATATGCTGACTGTTACAACGGACTCGGGCATAGCAAACAAAACTACATGTAAACATTTCTAAAAGCGTTAGTCAGAGTGAAATCACAACGCACTCACCCCCTCGCGAAATATGAGTTGTTTGCAAGGATTTGTGCGACATGACGCCAACGGAGTACGAGGCCAGAAGGATCAAGAGACACCGCGTCGCCAACATCCAATGCCACAAATGCAGCACCGTCAGTTGCTGCCGATTCGCGCGCCGCCGAAAGTGCACTCGCAACACGCGCAAGACCGTAGTCAGTATTATTTGTGGCCGCAGAGGGAGCAGGCAATTGGGAGAAGTTTACGTTGTTGGCACTGGAATTGTGAGGTCGTGGGAAAGCAAACTCCGCAAGGCCACCAGTATGGAAAATGTGCATCGTCCGCGCGGATGGCAGCGCGGTTGCCAGAGTCACAGTGGCGGTGCACATCAAGCTCGCGGCAAGGAGCAAGGAGACGATCGAGAAGCGTCGAGAGCGTCGAGACAACAAGCGTGCGCCACTTCTATTATGATTGGCAAGTGTGCGAGAGCATCGCGACTCGTTTAGGGACAGCATCCCGTCGGCGTCCCAAACAACCATTTTCAATCGACGCCAAAGCGCCAACCGAAAAAAACAACGCCTCACATGTCGTGATATATGCCAGGGTAGAAAAACAGCAAAGGAGGGCGAATGTAAAGTCTGATTTGCGTTGGAATCCAATCCAACCGAAGCCCGAGGTTGTCGAGTGGAGAAACGGATAAGGTCAACACACGGCTTGCAAGGAAGGAAACGGCAAGATTGTCTGTCAATTCAGTCAAGTAAGGATATCCAAGCGATTTAGTACACTGTGTAGTGTGCGCTGCCAGTGAGGGACAGCAAGACTCACAACCACAACACAACACAACACAGACACACGCAAACACAGACACAGATACACACACACACACACACGCACACACACACACAGTCACTGGCACACCGCACACACGACTGACGACTCGGGCTGAGTAAGCCTGACAACCGTTGGTACAAAGTGGGGAGACATTATTCTGCTTAATCGGGAATTTGGCCGGCTATGGTAATGTACTGGCACGGCGCCATTCCTACTAAATTAAAATAAATAAAGATCGGTGATCCGGTGCGGTACTGTGTCCATACGCAGCAGGTTACCCAACACCTGCCACGATAACCAACTCGCGGTGGGCGTGCCATTGTCACGTGACTGCGCGTGAGCTCTGTTGGCTTTTTTCACTCAGACTGCACAGCGGTCAGTGTCAGCACTGACATATCCGGCGCGCCCATTCACCACAATGCCAGCAGGGGCAGTAGCTGGAAAAACATATGCGTGGGCTCGGGATGACCTATCTGCACTCCATCAGAGTTACGATTGTCAGAGCGGGAAGGCACTGTTTATTGAAGTTACAACGGCAGTGAATACGCACGGCAGTAGGATAGTTGTACTGCAAAATGAACAGAGCTCGGGAAATCAGTCACAACCAACTGCACTTTCTTTCCATAGCCGGAAGCTCTCTTGCCAGTCCTTCATGGCGATGCGCCACAGCTGCATGGGCGACGCAACCAGCTCGATGTTCTTCTGGGCAATGATGGCGTGGACTCCCGTCGTCGGATGGTACGAGTCAAACTGCGCGATAGATATCAACGTTTTTCAAAATCAGCTGAGAGCACGACAGAGGCGAGGATGCCAAGAAGAGACCAATAGTGGTTGCGAAGCTCACAATAGTGAATGCGAAGAAGTGTGCCCATATCAATACCCTGCGCCATAGCAAATGGGCCGACAATCTGAGGCGCATGCCACGAGGTCAATGCATATGACACGTCAGCACAAGCCACAACTAAGCGTCCTTGGCGGCGAATTACTCACAAAGACATAGTTCTTCGAGTTGTCGCAGACAGTGGGGGCAGGAGACGCAAAGAGATTAACACACATCCTGCATCACATGGGGAAACTGGACGTCAATTTTGCTGTCGGCAGGGAGGCGGCCATTCTCACAAATTATCGGAAGTGCGTCTGTGTGTTGTGAGGTGGGTGAACGGCAGCAGCACAGCGTGCCGCAGTTGCGTGATAATCAGCGTGCGGCCAATGCTCCCAAGACTGACAACAGACAGGGTGTCATCATGCACGTTGAAAAGAGTGCACAGACGCGATACGTGTACGCTAAGGACCAATGCATCGCGCGTGAATGAATGCACAGGCGCGATACGTGTGACACCGAGGCCGATGCATCGGGTGTGAATGCACTCTCGGCAGCACAGCAAACTCACGAGCTTATCGGCTCAGTAAATCCCTTCGATGGACCCGTCGCCTCCAGGTCGAGAAACACGTCCTCGACGCGCAGTATGTCGATGGATGCACCGAGCAGCTCATCACGGAGAGAGGGGATGCTGGCCTCCAGCAATGCGTTGTGCGTCGTCATGAGATGAGAAAAGAGCGCTTTCAGCTGTGGATTGCTTTGTACGTACGGAAGAAGTCGCCCGGGAAACAAATTGGGCACAATGAAGCGGCGCGCGCCACGTGTATACAGCCTGCGCACAGCCCCGAATATGTGGTCGATCGTCCGCGAGACATTGCTTTGTTCATTGAGGAAAAAGTAGTCGTTCGCACCCCCAGCAACTGTGAAGACGACAGAGGGATCGGTCGGCGGTGGCGCAGAAGACGAGAGATATTTGGCAACCTGGTCTATCACACTTGGTACGGGCAGCTCACCCGTCGGGCCCGAGTAGCCTAAATGAAAAATGCATCAGTAATAAGACATGTGGATTCATTCATTAGACGGCACATTAAAGAAGAAGATCTCAAGCAGAGAGTGGGGGTCGCTGTTATGCACACAATAACGTATGTACACTAATAAGAAGAGCTGATGTCAAGAATGCAGGCCATCCTACTGACCCTGGACATAGGCATTGTCCGTTGTCGCACCACCAAACGCAAAGTCGTACAACTGGATGTTGAGCTTCGATGCAACAATGTCTGCGTTGGACGAAGGGCACAACCAACTGAATTGAGAAAAACAAATTTGAAACGCGGAACAAACGCGGAACATGGGCCCAAACTATTCCACGAAATCGAAATTAGATGTAGCGAGCGTGCAGATGACTGACTACATTTCAATTACAATGAAGCATAATCGAGAAACGGATGGTAGTGGTAGTGTGAATGCTTAATGTCATGATATGCCCCAAGCCACGCCCCACGTCCCATCAGTTCATACCGTGATAAACAGGCCCGCTCGAGAAGCGGCCGCGGTAGTAGAAGGGCAATGGCCACGTGCCGTTGGAAAGCGCAAACACATTGCCGTTGTCATTGAACGAGTCGCCGAACACGACGAGTGTGCCGATTTCAGGGCCAGGTGCCGCGCGGGCGTCGCGCAACTGCACAAAACACACGAGCAGCAGCACGCTGCGGACAACGAGCCCAAAACTCCCGCTCATTTTCTGCAGTAATATCTAATTAAGATGAAAGGATGAAGGACAAGCAACAAAACCCAACAACAAAGAGGCATATTTGGTAGGGCGTGTAACGTTATATGTGGATTCATGTGTCCGCGAGTGGGTGCACGCCGATAGCAGTGACCTCAGAAAACTTTGGCTGTCCAAAACGGGGGGCGTGTCGGGAGGTGCACGTGGGGCGTACAGTGAGGGTTACCACTGGACAGCCACTTTTTGATTAATATTTACTTCACTGACTAAATTTACCATTTTGAAATTCATTGATTTCTCTGAGGAGGATCCGCTCCACAGCACAGACACAATAGAAAAGGGCGCCAAAATTGCACTGGAGTGCTCAGTTGGAGACATTGACAACGACGGACTGGCCTCGCGTCCTTCGTCAGTATATGCGCGTCCCCAGTCTCTTCTGCTGAACTCTGGTCACGCAGTATTGAGTGCTGCGGCCGGCGTCAGTCCTCAAACAAAGCAGACGGTGGCTGTGCGATAGCGGCGGAGAGGGCTGAGCACTATGCACGTGACACAGCGCGATTCTCTCTTTTCAGCGTCACAAACTCCATTCAAGACGGCAGCCACTGGAGACATCGACATGCCAGAGTTCGCCAGGCACGTGAGGCGGGTGCCACAGGAGGCAGTTCGCGGCGTGCACACTCCACGCAGGCATATAAAGGGTCGACCGCACTTACTCGTCTCCAACGTGGATGCACGCACATCATCCCACTTGAGTAACAGACGTAAAAATCAGCAGTCGCCCCTATCAAACTCAAATGCAAAGCCGACCGACTCGTCCAGATTGACGGTGGCGTGCCCCCAAAAGCTGGGCACCACGAACACGTCGCCCTCTCCTTGATCGCACACGGCAAGAGAGCTTTCTCTGTCAACAGCCTCCGCGCTTCCGTACAGCAAAGCCGATGCAAACGCGGATCCGTGCACTTTCACTGCCCACTGCAGGGGATGTAGCTTTGTGTAAAAGGACGACGATGGTGGAGTAAGCAGCCACCTCTTCCGCCCGCGCACAAGCGCATTCACCGCCTCGCAATGAAAGTGAAACGGAGCGCCAGATCCCGCGGGTCCGAGAAAGAACTGCCGCGTCACGTGCACACTTTCCTTGTCTGGGACTTCGATGTGTGCGCTCGCCCTGTCATTAGCGGTGTTGTTGGTGCCGATGCTGTTGTTGTCGCTATTGCTGTTGCTGTGGCTGTGGCTGTAGTTGCTGTTGTCAATCCCCTCGTCCACGCGGCGCCCGTGTGAAAGCCCATCGGCAATGAGCGACGACGTGAGCCACTGCGGCAGAGCGTTGGAATCTGCCGAAAAAAAGTCGCTTTTAGCGTTCAAGATATCGGGGTCGAACACATATCCCGGCTCCTTCTGCGGGGGGCCGCGCGCGCGAACTTTGTCAAGATACAGGCTGTAGGCGGCGAGCGTCGTGCGTCCATGGGCAACCCCAAAGACGTCCCCGTACGGTATCCCACCAACTTGCACCTCCAACGATCCGAACGCATGTGCCAGGCTCTGCCGTTGCCACGACGACCGCACCGCCCAGTTCTCAGTCGCGCCCGTCAGTATGAGAGGCCGTCGCAGTGACAGGTGGTCACGTGCATAGCGTGCGCGACTCATTTCAGTGACGGGAACGCGGGGAAATGGGCAAGTGCTCCCACGTGTGTGCCTGCGCAGGTGTGATGCATCTGCAGCACTACGACGCATGCACTGCATGAGTGGCCGCCGACGCAGCGTCGGATCGCCCCACGGACATTCCTCACAGCGATGATCAGCGTCGGCGTCAAGCAGTGCGCTCATTGTTGCGCCATCGCTGAACAATTCATGCGATGAAGATGCAATGTCGATGGAAGATCGTCCATAAGCATCGCCTGCGGATGCGTCAGCGCAGTGTCGGCGCAGTAGGCGGACACCAGCGGCGTCGTCATTCACCACAGCCACGTGGAGGGCAGTCATTCCATACAGCTGCGGACATGCTACATCGACGTCACGCATCCTGCGCAGCAGCACATCTGCAGCAGAGTGCTCTCTGAATGTCAAGGCAAGATGCAACGCTGTCATCCCGCTGTCACTCCCGCTTGCATCGATGTCGACACCACTGTCGACCAGCAGCTGAAAGAGCGACAGAGCCCACGGCGCAAGAAGCGCGTGTTCTTCCGTAGAGACCGTCTCAGCGCGCCCGCCTGCCAGTGCATCTTTGGTCACGTGGGCGCGCATGCGGTACAGGCTGCGTATTGACGCATTAAGCAGAAGCGGCGGTGGAGGCTGTGGCATGGCGGGATCGTCGATCAGGAGGGATAGGCGGGACGGCAGCGTGCGAAGCAGCTCAGCATCCTGGGGGTGATTGAGATCCATTACATATGCAAAGCGGTTGATTATGTCGAGGGCTTCGTCGACAGGGGAAGGAGACGACGAGACGGCTGCAGGCGATAGAAGCGCCAGTGCGAACAGTGCGGCCCTTGTGCATAGAACACACATGATGCACAACATTGTGGCGGTACCGGCGACTGGCAGTCTGGCCGCAATTGCGTATGCAGGGCGAGGATACCGACAAGTCACAGCATCCTAACCTCTGCAAGTAAAACGCATTCTCACAGACATAATTATTATTATATTTACAAAGCATTGTGAGTTTCATAGTTGTCACTGAGGGCAATCGTTGTCTTGCGTTTTGACACTTTGCAGACAATCACTGATCAGTGTGAATTTCGACTTCAGGGGTTAGGGGTAATGATTTCCTGAAAGTGTGAATTTTTACTTAGGCCAGGGTTAGTAGTTTGCATACCGTTGTTCGCAGATCCTCACATCAATACATCGAGGTCGATTTCGACCAAAAAAGAATCATCGCAAGTGCGGCACACCTCTCGCAACCATGACGCGTGCACGCGCCGCATATCGCTCGGCCAAGGCTGATAGCGATTCAGTGCATCTCGACTCGGACGGCCGACGGCGCGCAGTTGGAGGAGATGCCGCGGCAAAAGCAAAGGCGAAGGGTGCCGTTGGCGGGCGTCGTCAGGGGAGCCGGCGATGGCTGTCGCGGGTGTTTGTCATGTGTGTATGGGCGGCCGCAGCATATGCACTTGCGGGGCTGAGTGTCACGTGGTCTGTGGGGCCCAGGGAGCACGCGGCAGCAGACCGGACGATGCGGCTGCCGCCCATTGCGGGGGCTGTCAGAGTGTGGGTTGCTTCTTGCTCATCCGCTTTTTTTTTGTGATGTTGATGAAGTTTGCATGTTGGATTTTCTTCGCTGTTGTGTGATCTGTTCACTTTCTGCGCTGAGTGCGCGACTGCTGCATCGGCGATTGTGCTGGCACTCGCTGGATGGCCAATTTTACTGAACTGGTACTGACAACGTAAGTACTGCGTCCACCAACAGAGAGCTGGCCGGAAAGGCTGCAGGCGGCGCCCACGTGACCCTATCTGCGTGGATGTGTGGCAACGTCTCGTCATCAGCGCCGCTGGTCGTGCTTCTTCACGGATTCCCCGACACTGCGGGAACGTTCAAGCATCAGATGCGCAGGCTGTGTGATGAGGACGGGGGCGCGAAATGGAGAGTAATCGCCCCCGTGCAGCGCGGATATGAGGTGGGTCAGGAGAACCATGATGTCTACTGCTGCAATCAACAAGCACACTTTCGGCTCGAATGCACATCTGCATAATTCAACCTCATTCGCGCGACTGCGTCCTTTTGATCTTCCGACATAACACGCAGCTTTCTTCTGCCGTGGACGGGGACGATTACTCTCTCGCGGCACTCGCAGACGACGCACTCGCGTGGTGTCGCAAACTGCGCGCCGACAAAGACGGTGGTGGTGTGCACGTAGTCGGCCACGACTGGGGAGCAGCCGTCGCGTATGCATTTGGGGCTCTGCATGGATTCTCGATCAATCTGCGCTCAGTCACAACGCTCGCCGTGCCGCACGGTATGGATGCAGGCCTGTATCGACTACCATCGCAGATTCTAAATTCGTGGTATATGCTGTTTTTCCAGCTGCCGTGGGCGCCCGAGCTGCTTCTGGGTCTCCCTGCCAAACACGTGCTGCTGCTCAAGCTGTGGCGTGCATGGTCTCCCACGTGGGCGGGTCTAGGCGCTGCGTTTGGTGAAGATGTGGGTGGCGTGCATGCGGGGGCGGATGTGCGGGATGCGGTGGAGGCGCTATCGTCCGTGTCGGCCGCCTTCAGTCACCCGAGCATCGTGCGTGCAGCTGTGGGTTATTACCGGCGCAATGTTATCATCGGCCTGCTTCCCCGCGCGTTCTTTGCGGCACGTGGGGACGCGAATGCCGTCCGCACGTCGGTGGCTATGGATATGGCCACACCCATACACGCGCCCACACTTGCCATCGGCGGGACCGACGACGGATGCATTGACACGCGCATGTACGATGTCGTGCGCGATGAGTCTTTACGCGCGTTCGTTGGGGGTTTGCGGGTGGAGAAAGTGCGCGGCGTCGGCCACTTTGTGCAACTTGAGGCGCCAGACGAGACAACCGACCTGCTGGTGCGTTGGCTGGACAGTCACTAAGACCCGGCGGCTGTGCATAGCCCACGAGACCCACCCACCGCTGCGTGGGCATGTGTTTTGAACCTCGCGCTCCGTGAGGGAGCAACAGCCGCAGCCATCGAAGTCAGTGGGGGCTGCGGTTGTGTCAGGCAGTGGCTGTTTCTTTCACATTGCGTTTATGGCACAAACAAGAGAGCAGACGCAAGCCACGGCAGCGAACGCGCAGAATGACAGTAAAAAAGAGAGTGTGTCTGTGTGTGTGTGTGCATGGTGTTACGACAGGTACGAGGGAACGACGGCGTTGGGCTTCTCCTCGGGGCGGCGGAGGTTGTCGGGATACCATTCACGCACCTGCGGACACGGGAAGGAAGCCACGTGCATGATCAGTCCCATGCACACAACAACACTAACTTCTCTGGAATGAAACGGCGGGTACCAAAGCGCGAGTGTGACACTGCGTCGTCTTTTCTCAGCAAATCATTTGACAATGACAATACAACAGCCGACCGACCTTGCAGCTTGGAAAGAATTCCGGCTTGTAGATTGACGTCCCGTAGAACATTCGCACGCACTCCTGGACGGCCTCTGTGATTGCAGGGTGCGGGTGCAGCAGGCGCGCGAGGTGCGAGATGCTCTTTCCCTCCGTGATTAGCATGGACGCCGTCTGAATAACCGCAGACGAGTCGTCGCCCACCGCGCGCATACCAAGAAGCCGCATCTCCTCATCCGCGCTCACTATGAGCTTCACAAAGCCAGTCGCGCTGTGGTTGATGATGGCGCGGTGCACAAGGTCGAAGCCATACACACCCACGCGGTATGGAATCCGACGCCGCCGGGCCTCGCCCTCGTTCAGTCCCACGCACGCCACCTCCGGGTTGAGGAACATGATTGTGGAGAGGTTGTCGTAGCACAGCTCTGTTTCGACGGTCTCGTCGCAACCAAATAGCCGCTCAACTGCATGGCGCGCCTCCATTTCTGCAACATTCACAAGACCGACGTCGGCGGTGGCGTCACCCGCCGCGTAAATGTGCGGAACGGACGATTTCGCGTGCTGCAGCAGCAGCGGATGGGGGTTCGAGATTAGATATTTGTACATACATACACTCACATACATATACATTTTTTTAAACATACGCATATGTGTGCAAAAAGATGTGTACATCTATACGAAGGTGTGTGTGTTTGTGCATAAGTATGCGTCTGTGCGAGTGCCAGCGCTGCACTCGTGCCGCTTGTCGCCCCATCCCACCTTGTCTGCGGCCACTCCACCGGCCTTGTCCAGCTGCACGCCCGCGTTCTCAATGCCGATGTTGTCCAGATTTGGTATCCTCCCAATGGAAAGAAGAACTTTTTCCACTGAAAAGCATTCCGTCGCCTCGTATTCGTCGGGGGCGCCTGCTTTGCTTCCAGGCCGCTTGCGTCCGAGCGTGCAATCTACCTTGCCGCCATGAATCTTCAGATCCAAAAGCTATGTAGGAAGAGTGGTATGTTATATATATATATATGCGGCGAGGGTAGACAACACGCACTGACACACTCAAACACCCACACACAAACACATGCACGCTAATGCACACTGCACGATTATTCACTCACACACTTACATCACACACTTTTGCACACACACCCACACACACGCATACATATACACGCATACACATACACGCATATCCACGCACACAAACGCAGTTACACAATCTCAACCACTTATTTGCATGCTCACACACATTCACCTACACACAATCAGCTAACGTAAACCCACACCCAACAACAACAACAACAACAACATGGCAAAGGGCTCGATGTGCATACCTTGCATTCGTTATGTATGTGGACGCCCATGCGTCGCATCTCAGATGAAATGAGGTTGGTTACGTCCTCGTCCTCTGTCGGCAGCAGGCGCGCCTTTCCCTCATTAAGCAAGTGCACCTTCGTCTGCCCAAAATTGGCAAAGATGGTCGCAAATTCGCACCCAATGACGCCCGCGCCGATAATGAGCATCGACTTTGGGAAGTCGCGCATATCGAGAATGTGGTCGGAGGTGATGACGTGACGGCCGTCCACCTTGAACTTGTTGTGGGCGCGCGGGCGGCTGCCAGTTGCAATCACAAAGTTGTCCGCAGTGACCTGTTGCGCAGAGATTCACATTCAGCGTAAATATTTACCC
The DNA here is from genome assembly GCA_943704495.1 of Pigoraptor chileana. NCBI lineage: Eukaryota > Filasterea > Ministeriida > Capsasporidae > Pigoraptor > Pigoraptor chileana. Next base: position 2,223 of record CALSCR010002928.1, on the reverse strand, counting down.
ACAATGTCGATTGGCATGGAGCACAAGTAGAGAGAGCAGAAGTGTTCGGTTTGAATACAAGTAAAGAGAGCGCAGAAGTGTTCGGTTCGAATACAAAGATGGAAAAGGATGTGAAGGGCATTCGCCCACCAGCACCATAAGCCAAGTCCACACATGCGACAACCAACCACTACACAACAAACGTGTAAATACTGACCCTTTTCTTCTCTCCCTTCAGATCCGTCACTTCGACTGTATGTGGATCCACAAATGCGGCGCTGCCCTTGAGCACAGAGACGGTGCGGTGGCTGTTGGAGCTTGCCATGTCGTTCAGCTGTTTGATCATGTGATGCTCCTTGGCGGTCGTAGCCTCGGCAACCTGGCGCAGCACGCTTCCGTAGTTTCCGCGCGGCACGATGCCGGCATCCTTCAGCGTGTCATAGACCTGCGAATGTTGCATGAACCAAAATAACAAACGTTTTTCAGTAACACTGCTGTATAAAGAGCACAAATTGAAGGATTGCGTGGGTGCTACGGCTACAAGAAGCGTCAGGGACGCGACAACACCGCACCCACCACGCGACTCTTGCGCGACAGTTGCCACATTGTCTTGCTCGACAGCGCGCCATTGTGAACTCCTGCGCCGCCGAGATGCCCCCTCTCTATAAGGCACACGGACCGCCCAAGGTCGTATGCGCGCACTGCGCTCGCAAACCCCGCAGGCCCTCCGCCCACAACACAGAGATCGTAGTCTCTGTCGCTTTTCGACACAGTGGCATATGCGGCACGCGGTATTGAGATCACGAATGTGTGTGCGCCTGTGTGGCCGCCACTCACAGAGCGTCTGAGTGATGCCGCCAGCATTCTCGCCGACACCACAAGCCACTGTTCGGTTCGAAGGCGATTAGCGCGTCGATTTCGGAGAAACAATATAGCGACAGATGCACAATTGGCTTACAATGCCATATTGTATTCACTGCCCTCCTATTGCTCCGTCGATGTTGAAGCACTGAACTACGCATTGTGCATAATAATCTATCCATCGTCGCCTCGTTTGAGAGTCTTGAACTGAATTACAGCCGTTCGCGGTTTGACTAAAACATTAACCGCGGTCTCGCTTGAATTCAGGGTTCAACTCGGTCACGTGCCGACTGACTGAACGACTCCGTTGGCTTTTTTTCGCACTTTTCGTCCCAGCACGTTGTTGCTAAATATTGAGTGCTTCTTTGAGCCGCTGTTCATTGTGTTCGTTTGCTTTTTGTGTGTGTGTGTTTTTGTGTGTGCATTTTTGCGTAACATGTGAATGTTTACAACAAAAACTACCACCAGGAATTAGTTGGTCACTTTAACCATGGATGCCCCCGCGAGCATAACCACCCCTCTGATGGCAAGTTCGAATGGTGACGGCAGCCCATGCGACGTGTGCGAGTGGGCGCCAGAAGGGCAGTCACGTGGTGCTGCAACAGACCGCAGCAGGCAGTATCCCGTTCACGTTGGTCGCGATGCGTCGATGCCCTCCGCTGACACCGCACAGTCGACATCACGGACGACATCACAGCCCTCGCTGTGGGACAGATTGACATCGCCGTTTGTGCGTGGCGAACGCACGGCGGAGGGCGCTGTGTATTTTCCCGTGCGCCATAGTGTGAATGATGAGGGCGTGGGCGGTGATGGCAGCCACTGTCCGCCCGGCGAGTTGCACGACGACCCCCTGAAGGAACCGCTCTTTGGTCACGCTGGGACGCCCGGTGGAGTGCGAGTAGCCGAGGGATTCCTAAGGCGACCAGATATTGAAGATGAAGTGCATTTTGGACCACGGTCAAGACGCCGCTCCATCCGTGAGTCGCTTGAAACCTCCGGGGGACGCCCGAGTGCGCGTCCGTCGTCGTCATCGTCCGCGGCAGCGTTTGTGTCGGCATCGACGGGGGCTGTTGTGGCGTCGGTCACAAAGCTTGGCAATGTGCTCAGGGATAAACTGCGCGTGGCTCCAAGTGTGCGTCCGTCGGAGGACAAGCATCCGGAGCGGCATGCGCGCGAAGTGGAGCATATGCTGCATGCACACCGCGACCATCTGGGCCCGTTGGGTGGCGGCATGAAGGTGCAATTGCGTTGACCGATAACGTTACTGCTCTTACACTTTCTGAACTGCACTTTAGCGCACTCAAATGTACTCATAACAACACCAAATCATACACATCCGCCAAATTGGTGACCTTGTGCCCCTCGCCCCTTCTCTCCCCCCCC
>CALSCR010002927.1:0-15057 GCA_943704495.1 Pigoraptor chileana | reverse complement strand
TGTGTGTGTGTGTGTGTGTGTGTGTGTGTGTGTGTGTGTGTGTGTGTGTGTGTGTGTGTGTGTGTGTGTTTGTGCCATTCGGTGCATTCGCAGGAATATATGTAAGCAACGGCAGTGATGCTTACCAAGGCTGTGGAAATTGTCTGCGTCTAATCCAGGGCCACATCAGATTGAATCAGTTACAGAAATAAACAAAGCGATCTTGTTGAACATCAATCGACACACCCTCAATTTCACATTTACCAACAGCAACAAATAGTAGACACAATACTACATAGTACGATGCAAAAAAGATGCAACATTCCAATTGGATGCAAACTCACCATTTCCCAGCTGTTGGCGCGGCCGACGTCGTGCTCCTTCACTTGCGAACGCACGTCAAACGCAAGCGCACTGACGCGATCTGCCTCGTGGGCGCGATTGTACTTGATGATGCCAGGTTCAACAACAAAGCGGTAGCTGATCCACCCCGGCTGAACCAAAGAAAAATGGGGTGTGCGTTATTCTCGTGATGGTCATGCATGCGTAGAGATAACTTTTGCTGATATGGTGGCAGAGAGTGTGTGTTTTGTGTTTTTTCTCCAAATGGTTTAGATGCATCCAGTGTGTTGAGTGACGTCGCATTTTATAAGCTCACCTTCATGACATTCTTCGATTTGACCAGCACGAAACCTTCCTTGATTACACGGCGACTGCCTCCGACGGCGCTCACTGCAGGAATGCATACAGACACACACACACACACACACACATTCATACACACACGAACACGAACAAAGTAGTGGCACAGGACAAGTAAGTCAAAGTTCACGTAAGTGACGAGTTAAGACACATACACACTCACAACTTGGACGGAAGGCGAACGGCGTCACGGGAGATAGGTGGCCAGCAAGCCACTTGGGGCATCCAGATATAACACAGGCCTTCAGATATACACAGTAAGTTGCGGCTGCTCCCAGTAACTCTACATGAGCAATATTATGGCTGCATGAACTCATGCGAATGGATGTGGGCGTACACGGAACAGCATGTTATCTCCACACACACATACCAGGGTCCGCCATCCTTCAGCCCAGTAGCTGCGCCGATAGGGCAGAGGAGGTATTCTGTAGCCCTCCAACTGACGAAATCAGCAGCTCTTGGCACTATCCACACGGCAGACACAGGTATGGATAGATAAGCCGTTTGTGGAACTACAACCAACGGTACAAAGTTACAGCCACGCCTCAAATTACAGCTGTTTTTTTGTTTGTGTCCAATAAGAGCGGGATGGTAATGTCCAGCTCAATTTCTATCTTTTGCAGCAATTCAGAGAGAGTACCCTGAGATTACTGACCAACAATGTGTCTGTCAACTGCAGTCCACCTCTATTCAGCAACAAACATGTGTGCATCTCCAGTAAATCCCTGGTTATGGGAGTTGCGAGTGTGCAATGCATGTGTGTGTGTGTATGTGTGTGCGTGTGCAGTGCATGCCTCTCAGCAGTGCTGACGCCAGTGTGATGTGTTGTGTGTGTATGTGTGTGTGTGTGTGTGTGTGTGTGTGTGTGTGTGTGTGTGTGTGTGTGTGTGTGTGTGTGTGTGTGTGTGTGTCTGCTGAATGAGGGCAATCCCAAACGTGCCTTCGCTGATATTCGCCTTAGCGTGGGAAAAAGCCAAAAGCCGACCGACAAAGTCTTATAATTCCTTTTCAGGCAAGTACGGTAACTCCATATTTGGAAATTAACTGTCCGTTCACCACGTGATCGCCAGTTTCGGTCGTTTGTTTTTCGAGGAAGTGGTCACTGCTTACGTAAAATGTGACGCCTTTGTGACAGCGGATCTTTTGCAATGTAGGCGTCGGCGTTAAACAACAACACGACAACCAAAGTGCACATGCTGTTATACATATGCGTGTGCGTGTTTGCGTGTGACCTGTGCGTGCGTCTCTGCCCTTGTGGTATCGCACGACATCCAACACATGTGGGCAATATTTGGATGACATTTCGCAAAGCCAACTAACTATACATTTGACGAAGGCACTCCACTTCCTTCACACCACTCCATCCATATCAACACAGCATACCAAAACGCGCGGTCCAACCAACAACACACACCCGCAACAATATGAAAAACAGCCCATCACAAAATTGACGCTGCAATGGGCAACAACCGCAATTGTTTACAAGCACACACACACGCACGCCATCATATGCAATTTCAGTGGGCAGCAGCGACACGCTCTTGATTGTTGGCACGGAACTGCGCGATTCGCTCCTCCATGACGGGGCGCATGTGGCGAATAAGGCCCTGTAGTAGAAGGAAGAAAAAAATACCAATGTAAGTGGAATGAGATCCCGTGATTTCACTCTGCAGCCTCACACAACAACATACAACCTCGCCACCAATATCAAGATCTCATAACAAAAAAGAAAGCAAACGGCACAATGCGAGGATGGCATACAGTGCCGTTCACTTCTTATGTGTGGCAGACACAAGTTGGCGCGGTAATTCATCCCGCAATATGCTGTGCGGGGTGCTGGGTGGGCGCTATTATAAAATGACAAATCTATCAATCACCGGCGGGTGCACTAGAGACATTATTTAATTCCCACCTGCACAGGCCATGCGGCGGCATCCCCAAGGGCGCAGATTGTGTGTCCTTCGATCTGGCGACTGAGTTCCTCAATCATGTCAATCTCCTCAATACGCGCCTCACCAGTCACAAACCTGGTACAAAAACACACACAAACACAGCCAACAAAAAATTAGTGTGCGTCCAATCGTCTTAATCGCCATTGACGCATATGCGACATAAACGATACACAGGATCCCAAACACACCGGTCCACCACGTTGTGCCCACATAGTACAGTTCATGGCGCGCTATCAAAGGCTCTACCAAACCAATTCAACAAAACCAAAAACCAAAAACAACCGATGGGAGAGGCATTCTCAGGGTGCAAACATGCACAATACACCATAGTAAGCGCACCTTTCCATCATCTTGGCGAGCCATCCGGTGCCCTCACGGCAGGGCGTGCATTGCCCACAGCTCTCGTGCTTGTAAAAATCACTGAGGCGCGAGATGCACTTGATTGGATCCGCCTGCTTATTCATAACAATAATGGCCGCCGTGCCGAGTCCAGACTGCACGTCCCGGAGTGCATCAAAGTCCATGAGGACTGTGTCGCATATTTTGCGCGGGAGGAGAGGGACAGAGGAACCGCCGGGAATAATGGCGAGAAGATTGTCCCATCCACCAATGACGCCACCCGCGTGGCGCTCGATCAGCTCCTTCAGGGGAATCGACATCTCTTCCTCAACTGTGCACGGGTTGTTGACCTGAGAAAACGTGTACATGCAAGTGTATGTATGTGTGTGTTTGTGTGCCGTGTGTGCGTTTGTGTGAGTGTGTGTGTGTGTGTGTGTATATACATATGCATATCCGTGCTTGAGTGAATGAGTATGTTACACAGTTATCCTACCGATCTATCTAAGGAGGGATTCAAACGTATTTTACACGATTACAATGATGCCACAGAGAGCCACATATCGCATCCTTCGCCACGTACATTTCATAGAGAGCCGTACCGCCTACCAAGATAACGCAAGCGCGAATGCACGGATGTCTTACCTGTCCAGAAATGCAGAACAACTTTGTTCCCTGGTTTCGGTCGCGTCCAAACGACGCAAACCACTCTCCTCCGCGGCGGCAGATTGCGGGTGCGACTGCGACAGTCTCCACATTCGCCACTGTCGTCGGGCACCCAAAGAGACCAATATCGGCGGGAAACGGAGGCTTCAGACGGGGCTTTCCGGCCTTTCCTTCCAGCGATTCAATCAGCGCAGTCTCCTCGCCACAAATGTACGCGCCGGCACCGCGGTGCATGTAAACATCAAAGTCGTATCCACTACCACACGCGTTCTTGCCGAGAAGGCCTGCCTGGTAGGCCTCGTTGATGGCAACCTGCATCACGTGGTGGCGGCGGAGTTCGATGATTAATTCATGGTGTAAGTTGAGGAAACAGCAGACGTATGTAGATATGGTATTCGAGTTCGCATGAGCAATAATAAGCAAAGAGGGTTTGCTGAGTGTGCGGGAGGACGTAATTTACACATGTTCACAAACCTTACTCCGATTTATACACTCACATAGACCACACATGTCACGAGTAACAAAAACGATGCGCCACAACACACAAGCACACACACATTCATACACACAAATCTACGAACCTGCATGTTTGATGCCTCATTGTAAAACTCTCCGCGAATGTAAATGTACGCAGCACGCGCGCCCATAGCACGACCAGCAATGAGGCAGCCTTCCACGAGCTTGTGGGGATCGTGGCGCATAATTTCGCGGTCCTTGCAGGTACCAGGCTCTCCCTCGTCGGCATTAACGACGAGATACTTCGGCCTTTTGTGTCGATTGTTTCGGTCGGCAATGTGGAAGCGGGTGTGTGTGCGTATGTGTTTCAATTGTGTTGTTTTCCCCGCCAAAAAAAATTATCGGGCAGCAATTGGGGAGGGTTATTGGTGAGTGAGGTATATAAAGAGAACGATAACAGAAATAAATATGGTATCTGTGGCAGATAGCAGATTCACACAATCACCTGGAACAGGCCAGAAGTGTGACAATTACCATGCACTGCATGGGAGACACACTATAGCACACAACATAGGTATACACACATGCACACACGCACCTTCCATCCGATGGCTTGTTCATGAAGCCCCACTTGATACCGGACGGAAACCCGGCGCCACCACGCCCACGCAGACCAGACTTCTTCACCTCCCCGAGGATCCAGTCGGTTCCCTTGAGCAGAATCTCCTTCGTCTTGTACCAATCACCCCGCCGAAGTGCGCCTTTCAGCCGCCAATCATGGCGACCGTAGAGATTAGTAAAGATGCGGTCTGAATCTTTCAGATTTCCATACGAGCGAGGGGGCTTTGGTGCGGGTGTGGCGGGTGCTGCTGGAGTCGCCGGGGCGGTTGAATACGCAGCAGAAAGACGCGGTGCGACCGTGCTCGCACGCGAAACTGCGCAATCCATGCGGTGTTTGTATACATATATATGTGTATATGTGCGTGTTTGTTGTTGTTTGTGTTATTGAGGGTCGTTAGTGTTGTGCTGTGCGCGACAATTGAAAGAAATTGCAACGGAGGGACACACAAATCCTGCGTCAAATAACGCATACAATAATAAGCACGGCCCAACATTCAATGCTTTTTTGTCGGCACAAAACCATAGTAACATGGCACACTTTCAACGACACAAACTCAGTTAAAACAAAAGAATTGTGTCGACGAAAGGAATGAACTCCAATGCAAATTCCACCGATCACAGCAAACTTTAAAACAGCTAACGCACAAAAAGACCAGGCAGAACAAAGTGGATGAAACTTTTATCAGTGAGATGCACTTACCGAGTCGAGCCCTTGCGAGCACAACCGACGCCATATTTGCGGCGTTCTATTAAGAGGCCTGAAACAATTGTACACAACCCAAGAGGAGATTATTAGATGAACGTCCCCACACACACACACACAGCAAAAACAGCATAAGATGCGAAACTAACCCAAATCAATTGCACACTCACCAACAAATTAAAGAAACTAAGTGCTATGCGGAACACGCGAGAGTAATTCCTCACTGCTTTAAATAATAAATAACAACTCTGCGATCCCTAAGAGATGCAGATGCAAACCCAAACAGGACACACTCGCTCAGTGTGAATGGCTGTGTCATCTTCAGTATGGGATGTGTAAGGGCTGAAGGGGGCCTTGGGGGGCCTAAGGGGGGTGTCTTAGAGGGGCTAAGGGGGCCTAGGGGGGGTTGAGATGGCGTCACTGAAATCATCTCATCACAGTGATGTCACTATTACTTTACTGATCGAGCCTCCCTCACTGAGAATACAAACAAGGACGCGTGGACGCGATCCTTGAACATCATAGCGGAGACATGTGCTCTCTTTCTCTGTCAAATTTCGTTTGTATTCGAACGCATTGCCTCGGATCTGACGCAGGCAGACCGGCCAATCAGCCCGGGGAAGGTCGCAGTAGGGCTGAAGATAGCTATCCCGACGCCAGTCGTGCCGGCCTACTCATAAACCACGCCCAGTCATATGGCGTCATGCTGACCGCCGCCGGAGGCCTGGTTCAGTTGCAACGGACTCACGAGAGTACCCCTGGTCATTTACCACGTCGAGTTGGCTCAGTCAGTCAACCGCAATTCCCCGTCTGCAGGCAATGGGGTATGTGGTGTACGGAAGGCATGAATGGACGGAGGCCGTGACGAAGGGATAGAGGCACGGAGGGCGGGACGGCAACCACACCTCTGGAACGGCCGTCACAATAGCAATGGCTTAGGTGGCGCAGTTTTGTCCTCGGGCTAAGCCATGCTCTGATCCTCCGCGATCTCCCTGTACAAAGACGCTGACGCTTGGTTCACGTCAAGGTGGCTCGATATGAGCGGCGTTAAATCGGGCATCGTCTCCACATATGCACCAGCATTGCGTGATGCGGGAAAACTGCCTTTCTTCCCTCCAACGCCGCCAGAGGGCTTTCCGTCGAAAGACTCCGACTCGGCGTACTCGTAACCAGGCATCTGTCCAGACAGCCCTGCCATCACGCGGCGAAGGCGAAGAACAATGTCCGTGAAGGAGGGGCGTGTCTCGGGGTGCTTCCTCCAGCACGCCTCCATCACAGCGAACGCGTCTGCGGGGCAGTGCTCCGGCGCGTCCATGCGCTTGTTCTGCTGAAGGAACCGCACAACATCGTGGTTGTCCAGCCCGGGATATGGCTGCACGCACAGACGGTGATGCACGCACAGACGGAGATGAAGAAGATGAGGAGGCAGTGTGAGAGATGGACTATTCAAGCCAGTGCTGTTCCCAACATAGTGTGAGGAGAAAGCAAACAAACGATCGGGTCGATGTTTTTAGACCATGTATAGGGATCGAAAGGCAAACACAGTGAGCAACACAACACGGTGTTGTTTTTCCTCAACCACACCACAGTGGCGGCAATGCAGTGCTACACGTGCAAACAACAAGCATCTAATAGTGCATTGTCCTTGTCCAACGAAACGGTTACCTTGGCACCCCGAGAGTACGCCTCCCACATTGTGATTCCGTATGACCAGACATCTGCAAATGCCAATCACCCAGGTTCAGGTCACGTGCGTTGTAGTCCGCGCAGGCCCGCTCTTCACAGGCAGTTTCAGTGAGCATAACATGCATTGTGCGTTCAATTCCAACAAGAGAATCGCCCACATTGGCAACTGCAACTACGGCCGTGTCGTGAATTCTGAGCTCACATCGGAGCACGAAGCATATCTCCATAGGCACACTGCTGCACACACACACAACACACACACACTGTCTATACTCAAACAGCCTCACCTGTTGCCGTAGTATAAACGCGGATCGCCAGCGATTCTGGCGCGAGCCATTTCATGGGCAGCTTTCGCCGCGTCTTTGCGAGATAATAGTCCCCCGATGCCCCGGTGTCACGTGACAGGCCAAAGTCAGCAATTTTAACGATGACCCCTCCTCTCGCGCTCAGTTTCCACCCCATTTCCTGTGCGTGCGATGGGCGCGGTCCCGCGTACACCATGCAGTTGCGTGCGGCAAGGTCTCTGCGATGAGATGAAAGTGTAAAGGACACAGGGAGGGGGCATCAAGTGAATAGAAGCACAGTAACACGAAAGCGCACAAACACACACAAAAGACAGAATCGCATGCACAGAACCATAGACACCGTCACCACGCATGCGTACAGGGTGAGCATGCACGACGATGCCGCCCACCTGTGCACAATTTGGCACTTTGCGAGGTGCTCCATTCCGCGCGCAATGTCAATGCAGAAGCACGTGAGGTCGGCAACGGACAGCTCCTTGTCTGCGCTCTGTATGTAGTGGCGGAGGTCGCCGTGGGCCGCAAAGCTAAGTAGCATTCCATTCGGCTCGCTCTGCAAAACGACGCGAGAGATTAGGCGTGTTAATGTCGGGAGGTATACCAACTATCAGTAAAGTACACATAAAGCACAAGTACAAGTACACAATAAGTACAAGTGATCCGTGTGCAAGCAGCAGTTTGTGTTACTACTGCTGTGCTGCATCCGTGCACGTATATACGCATGTCGTGTGTACACAAACACACATCCCCTGTACAAAATACCTGTGTGCAGACGCCCAGCAATTCCACAACATGCGGATGGGCGGGCACTTGGCGCATGAGGTCGATTTCCTATGACACGGGCGCGTTTGTGGTTTCGTGTGCATGTATGACGTGCGCATGAGGTGTGTATTTGCGAGAGTGAAAGATGAGTGTGTTGGCAGGTGTTTGTCAAAGTCCCGTCCGTTAGCAGTGAGCATTACGTTACTTTTCCACGCACAAATTCAAAGGTAGCACAGATCCTGACCTGCATGAACGCGCTTCGGGCGGACCGTATTTCCTCCGCAGATGACAGCGCGGTCACCTTGAACGTCTTCATTGCGGCAGTCACTTTAGTCATCCCAGACTGTCCGTACATTTCGACCTCACATCGGTATACCTCGCCAAATTCACCCTCACCAATGCGCGCAAGCACGTGCACGCGATCGCCCGCCACCTCCAGGTCCACAATCTCCGGGCGTCGCACAATCGTATCAATCATTGCAAGTTCGCTTCGTGCAAGCAGCTCCTTCTCTCGTCTGTCTCTATGGCGTCGGAACCAAAGGAACGCAGCCACACCTGCGACGGCGCCAACAATGCTTGCCACAACACCCCCTGCTATGGCCCCTGTATTGGTCGACCCTGACGAAGCACGAGCGCCACCGCCGACATCCAGCACAACCACCGACGACGAGTCCGCGGGATCCGACTCCCCGTACGTGTTTCTATTGCGAACGGTGTATACGTACGTCTCTCCTGTGATAACGCTTTCGTCGACGTAAAAGCGCGGATTTGTGGTAAGAAAAGTCGCGCCATCGCTCCTGGATATATGCGTGTCGGTTGTTGTGTCATCCGCAATCCACGACACGTTAACCGCCGGTTTCCCCACGCTGCCAACAACAAGTGTAGACACGACCGACGTCGGCTTCATCGGCGGATCTAAATCACTCATGGCACTTGCAAGAAGAATTGCAGTCTCTGAGACGACCTTCTTCTCGGGGTCGTATGGATTGTACGCCTTGACGGTGTAACTGTAGAGCTGGCGTTGCAAGAGATTGCGCGTGTCGATGAAGACGTCCGTGTTGGTGCCGTTCACCTACGTGTTGTGCAGATGTGTTATTCGCATGTGTATGCTTAATTTTCCATAAAACGATGTAATATGAGGGCATTGTTTCCAACTTGGAACAACACAAATTTACACACACATACAGCCACACAAATGCACACACACACACACACACCACGTACACGCACACGCACATCAGCACATACACACACACACACACATCACACACACACATATGCAACACACACATCACACACATCACACACACACATCACACACATCACACACATCACAAAACGCAACACAAACACAACAACAAAGTGCAACATCGACCCACAATCAAATCGTCGACGGGCGGGCAGCCAATTCGTCCGACCTGATAGACCAGCTTTTGCGCAGTCGTGTCGTTAGTGCCATACAATCGAATCCCAATCAGATGTGCCGAGTGTGAGTCCACCGTTGCATTTGGTTTTGCCGGTCGTTTTGGGGCGTCGCACAGCGTACCTTCCCACAATTCCGTGCACGCACACATGCCATTCGTGTGGTTACAAACGGCCGCGTTCTTACAAGCGCAGACAGACGCACAATTCGATCCATAGGTATTCAGAGGACATGCCACGTCGCATGTTGCACCCGTCCATCCGGGAGTGCACGTACATGCCCCCGTGGCCTTATTACAGATGCCGTTGACGCAATTGCACGCTTTCAAGCAATCGGTACCGTACATCCCGGATGCACAACTCTGTGAGCACGTGACACCACTGTACCCCGCATCGCAAAAGCATGTGGCGCATGTGTGTTTGATGCAGTGGCTTGTTGACCTGGAGCACTGGTTACCCCGGTCCCCACCCGTGGCCCCGAGTTTGCTGTGGATTGCGCATGTGTGTGTGTGTGTGTGTGGGTGGATGAGTGGGTGGATGAGTGGGTGGGTGGTGGCGGGAGATAAGACTGGGGATACATCAAGGCTGATGTGTAAAGGATACCCATATGCACACCGAGCGCAATCAGCACACACACACACATAAAATACACATACACACACATACACACAGCATATACATACGCACACACGTACACACACGAATACATCTCATTAAACATACATACTCACACACACAAACATACTCACACAGTGAGGGCCCCTTGGTTTGCGAAAGAGTCCGATGCAATTGTTAATAAGCCAGTATTGCCCGACAGATCCCTGGTGTGACACACGAACGAGTGATTGGTGCACAAAATGGTTGGCGGTGTTAGTTGCATGGGTGATTCATGGCTGCCAGTGCACATGGGGCATGCGAATGAAGTGCAAAATTTAACAAAGGAAGGCGTCGACCCTCTCCCAGTCCCTCTCCCTCTCTTTCTCTCTTAGGTTGTCCACCTAAGACACTGAACATCGCACTCACGCGCAGACACGAACACACGGCGCCATACGTTACAGCCAACAAAGCACAGGCCATAACCTCAGACATATGCACACATTATCTCACACACATATATTACACACGCATGCGCATATTGCGCCACACGCATATATTACTGCACACACACACATTACCAAACACACAGAAACGCACAAATCGAGCTATATTTCCACTACAAACACAACCACAGTGCCAGGCACTCACAGGTCAGTCAAATTCAGCAGCTTTCGAAAGAGTCCGTCCGGAAGTGACTTCAGTTGGTTGGCGCCAACGTTACTACAATTGAGTGCGCAACATATACCATGTGCTTTGTTACTACCAAGAGTGAAACTCATTAAGGTTGGGAATGGGCTATGGGCACGCAGTCACGGATAGTCACAACAGTCACACACAGTCACCCACAGTCACACACAGTCACACACAGTCACACACAGTCACACACAGTCACACAGCTGCATACACAAGATTCAGCTACAAGCCTTGGCGAGCAGTAGTGATCACATAGCTGTTTCGAATGGCGCGTTATTTTTGAAGACAAAATGAGTATGACATTCCATGCAAAACCAAAAAGGAAGACGGAGAAGAAAGAGAAAAGAATCCACTCACAGCCATTTCAGCGCCAATGCGTTGTCGAAAACACCCGCAGGTAGAGACTCCAACAAATTTCCAGTGAGGTCGCTGCGATGGGTTGTGTTTGCATGTATTGTACATTAGCTCAGATGTGTGGGGGTGTGTGTGTGAATGTGTGTGTATGTCTGCGTGTCTGTGTCTGTGTCTCAACTGCGTCTGTGTTGGCGGGTCTGTGTATGTGTCTGTGTGTGCCCATTCGCTGTATGCTCCGTGCGCGCGTCACTTACATGAGTTTGAGTGAGGAGGTGTTGTCGAAAACACGATCAGGAAGAAACCACAAAAGACCATTGGTGATATACCTGCAAGCCAGAGTGCCCGTTATAAGCCAAGAAATTGCACTTGACAGAAGATGCACGCGCACATAGATCTACAACATTTGCACACAAGCAACAAGATAACATAAATGCAATAACACACACAACAGCGAGACACGCACATGCACGCATGTCACTAGGATCACGCGGTGCAAAGGGACGAGTGGAACCGTAATGGTATTTTCTGGACGCAATTGTTATCGCTGTGTATCAACATGCGATGTGAAACCATGAATGCAGCAAAAAACCCACAAAAGTGTCAATTTCGACAGCTGATCAAACACGCCGCTTTGCAGATTCGACAGACCAGAAAGTGACCTGTGCGGTGTGCGTGCGTGTGTGTGTGTGGGGGGGGGGGAGGGGAGGGGAGGAGGAGGAGGAGGCAGTTGATATTATTTCATGATTGAATTGTGGGATGATATACCACAGACGGTCACGCATCCTCAGAAGGGCACGTGAGCAACATGCCACCCACAGATACGTAAGTGAGGTTGTTTTGCTGAACACCCCAGGGGGAAGCTCGCCGAGGGAATTGGCGGACATGTCCCTGCGACACGTGCAAAATCAAAGGCAAAATAAGTGTTACAATGACATCCGCACAACACTCGGCAGTATGAAGAAAAGTGGCATTCGTGTGAGTCCCTCAAGAACACGTTGCAACACGCACAAACAATCGCACTCAGATGCATGCAGACAACACAACACAGCACGTATTATATGCACTGAGGATATGCTATCCTGACACACACAATTTGGGCGTGTCCCACTCACAGATAAGAGAGTGCGATCAGCTTATCGAACACCCCATTCGGAAGCGACCTCACGCGATTTTGTGACATGTCTCTGGTTTGTATGCGCATAAGAAGAGACTTATCATCAGCTGTCGATCATACACACGCACACATACACACACACACATATACACACATAACCACACATACACACACGCACACGCATGCCCATACACACACACACGCACACACACACGACACGCACACAGTGGCGGACGCCAAATCGGCACTCACAGCATGCTCAAAGAGGCCAGGCAATCGAGTGCCCCACGTGACACCGTTGATATGACGTTGCGTTGGAGGGAGCTGACGTATCGATCGAACAACCGCAGATTCAACCACAAGGAGAAACACATGAACGAGAAGTAATAGATGAGGAGGAGTAACAGTCATTAACAAGGACCGTCGACGCGCAAACACGGCCACCATAAACACATGGCTTCTAAAAGTGTCGCCAAAATATACACACAACCGCGTTCAAGCAAACGCAAAAACAATCGAGATCAATCAGCGAGAGACAGTTCAGTACTCCTTACAGATTATACAGGCCTGTCAGGGACTCAAAGAGGCCAGATGGAAGTGACTCGAGTGCGTTGCCAGATAGATCTCTGTAATGTGGCGAGCGGGGATTTGTTGGGGATGGTGAGGATTAAAGGATTAAAGCCACACACACACACACACACACACACATACACACACACAAACACACACAAACACACACACACACACAACACACACAACACACACACACACACAACACACAGACATACACACACACACACACACACGCACAACACACACACACACACAACACACTTGCACATACACACAACACACTTGCACATACACACATACATATGCCACGGGCACAATGCATAGATTCCATTAAACAAATGCAACACGCCACCCAACAACACCGGCGAATCTACTGTAACAACGAACATATGCTTGAACATAAAAGAATGATCCTATGAAGAGAGGAGGGGAATTAGGCGCAATTTCACACCGGCGTGCGATCACATGCACAATCGGAAAGAAAGAGCAGCCGAGCCAAACCCGACACCCACATGGTAGTCAGGGTGGCGCGCGCGCTGAAGAACACCCCCGACGAAATGTTACGGATCTTGCGATCTTTCCAATCACTGTTCCAAAATCGAAGTGTTGAAAGAGAGAAAGAGAGAAAATTGCAAGCATAAATACAGATAGGGATTCGAGTGGGGTGAATTGGGTGATATACTCATGTACTCCACGAGACGGGAGAAAGAGAGCGTAATCGGGCCCATCCTCGTCACTCGCACTCGATGACATCCCGAGTCAATCATGCAACCATGCATTCATTTGACGACAGTGTGGGATCAAAAGCGACAGAATGCAAAGAGGGAGTGATGGCACTCGAGAGTGCAATGTGTTAAATGAATCGTTCCGACAGACAAAGAGTGACACGCACAACTAATTGAGAATCAACAAACAAACAAAAACAAACACTTACAGTGCGGTCACTCCGTCCGACAGCGTGCAAGCGGTGACGTTAAAGCCCAAAGATGCACTCCCACTGCACGTGCACTGTGGGGGGCATTGCGCAGTCCCCGGTACCGCTGCGATGGCAAGAACACAGCCGACAAGCACAAGCGCCCTCCATTGACACATGGCGTCGTCTGTGGAGTGCAACCGCCGCGTCACTTCCACATGCAAATTTCCTCTTCTGTTACAAAAGCTGTTACAACCGATTACGCGCGACGATTACCGTCGGATTCTGATGGTGTGGTTGCTGCCAACGAGACGAGTCACCGACTGCACTGAGCGGTGTGCAGCAGTGACTATTGAACGCAGACTGAGATTACCCCGCTGGATTGAAATAGGCGAAAACGGCATCACCTAGAGTACACGTGTTTGTGTGTTTGTCTTGCGTTGTGTGACAAACTGGACATTGACACAACAGTGGGAGGGTTATTTGCAATACGCTATAGGTCATGCTTTGCGTTCCTCGTCCATAATCGTGCACACATCCACTGATCAAAAACCGTGGCTATCGATTGACAGACTGAACTGCCGAAATTGTCATTCACTGCTGAGACTCAGGCGACAATTTTATTGTTACAGCCTCACTCACAGCGGCCGACTCAGACTTGACGACTGAGGCCGTCAGTCACCTGACTAAGTAACCACTCTGCACGCTGTTTTTCTTGAGACCGCGTGTACCGATTGATTACTTTATGAGAAAGTGTGTCGCGTTAAATACCACATTCGTTCTTTATTGTGAGGAAGGAAATAACTGGTGTGTTATTCATTCTTTGTCTTCGTTCGTGTCACAGTTTTTTCGGCCTCAATCTAAATCAGATTTTGCGCGGCCTCTCTGCACAACGTGGATAATTGGAGATGTACCTCCACCGGCCTGTGCGTGTGGTTGGTGGCGGCGTGTCAGGACTGTCTGCCGCGCTTGCTCTCCACAGAACTGGATTCAGGGACGTCGCCGTCCATGATGCGATAGATCTCCCCGTTAATAGCGGCGAAAAATGTGACTTTCTGGACTGGAGGTGTGTATGGCTGAGAACAATTTGACGTGAATTCTACGTGCTTGTGCGTGCATGATCGATTGGTGTGGTGTGTGTGTTTGGTGTGGTGTGTGTGTGTGTGTGTGTGTGTGTGTGTGTGTGTGTGTGTGTGTGTGTGTGTGTGTGTGTGTGTGTGTGTGTG
>CALSCR010002924.1:0-10131 GCA_943704495.1 Pigoraptor chileana | reverse complement strand
ACACACACACACACACACACACACATACATACATACATACATACATACATACACACACACACACACACACGCACGCACACACGCAACAGGCGGTGCCCATCGGTGACAGTTGCTCTGCCCTCGGCCTCAGCGGCAAGTGTGCCATTGCGGGCGCCGGAAACAGATTCCTGCGCGTCGACATGCAACCAGCGCCCCGCGGAGAGCCCGTGCGCGAGCTCAAGCTGCCCCTCAACCTCGCCTTCCACGCCGTCCAACCCATCGACGTCCTCCATCTGGGGTCAAACGAGTTTCTCCTGTGCTTCAACAGTATCCGTCCCCATCCATTTCTCGCTTTCTCGTTTTTGTTTTGTGTTGTGTGCCGTTGCGGGTATTGTTTCTCGCGTTATGTGGGTTGTGCTCTGTGACGCGCGCTTTTGTTTTGGTGTTTTGTTGGGAAGCGTAATTGAGCATCCGTGTGCCCCCCCCCCCTCTTTCACTCTCTGCTGTTCTCCTTGACCGCAATTGTTGCACTGCAACTGCCGTCACAGACATTGGACTCTTCATCGACAAGGACGGTCGCCAGTCGCGCGACTTCCATCTCAAGTGGAATGTCTTTCCGCAGTTTGTTGGTGAGGGAGCGCATGAGGACGCCTGTTACTTGTTGCTACGGTGATCTTATGAAGACGCTGAAGCTGCGGGCACCTGTTTGTGTTTGTGCCTGTGTTTGTGTCTGTGTTTATGGGTTGTGCTCGTGTGTGTTAATGTGCGTGTGTGTGAATATGTGTGTTGCGTGTGTGTGTGTGTAGGTATGTGTGTATTTGCGCCCGTGCTTGTGGGTTGTGTTTGTGTGTGTGTCTGCTTTCGGTGCATATGTGCGGGCCGATCTTTCTCAAATTGCCTCCGCGAACGCCAACACTCACAACGAGCGCATCGCCACTCCTCCTCCGTCGCAGTATACGCATATCCGAACATTCTTGCCTTTTCTGCGATCGCCGTCGAGATACGCACTGTGTTGAACGGTAACCTGGTCCAGTCGATTCCAGTCCAGACATCGCACCTTCTCACGGTGCGCAACTCGAAGAAGCACGTATACGTTTCAAACACTGTCCAGGGCTCGTCGGGGTCCTCCATTTTCAAGATATCGTATGTCCCGAAGGATGCTGAATGAGACTGCGGGTTTACGTGTGCGCGCGTATGTGTGTGTGTGGTTGTATGGCCGCGTAGTGGTTTGTGTATTGCGAGTGCTTTGTTTGTTTTATGTGACTCTTATTTGCCATGATATTAGGACGGGTGCCTGCTTTTCGTTGCATGGCGTTATGTCGGCGTTATTGTTTGAGTACTCTCCTCTAGTTCTATGCATGCATGCGTGTGATTGTGTGTCGTGTGGGTTTGCTCATTGCTTTCGAATCGTTTTCTATTGTGGCTTCTTTTTTTGCGCTTTTTGGTGAAGCTTTGTTTCGGTTGAACTTGCGTTGTTTACGGCTTTTGTGTCTACTAAATACTTCTTCGATCTGTATCCATTCTGTCCATTGCTATTGGCAACACGTCACACATCGAAGGAAGTGACGTTTGTGTTTGTGCCTGCAGTGTGTCGGGCGCTGGGGGTCTGCGTGGAGGGGAATTGAGTAACCATCTCATGTTTTGTAACTGAATGGATGGGCATATCCATCGACGGCATACACACAACGCCACTTGCACGCGCACGCAGACGAGGGGGAGAGGGAGAATAGCAGAGAGGCACGCACGCAAGTATCAACGCAAAGGGAAGCAGCACACGCACACGCACACGCACAGGCACAAACAGCACCACTGTCAGCGGGTTGCCAGGTAGCAAACGAGCACCCCGGCAAGTATCAAGAGCGGAACAATGATCTGGAGGAGACCAATGCCCGTCACAACACACATTCCTCGCGAGCAGCAGCAGCGGCGGTGTCGGCGACCACCTGCACCAAGCAGCGGGTGCTTTTCGCTGTCGATCACTAGGGCTGGCGTGCGTTCTTTGGGCAAGACGATCTTGCTGTTATGCGGATGCACAGTTTGTGACGAGAGTCCCTTGTGCTTGAGAGCTATCCGCCCGTCTTCATCCTCACCAATGGCATCGACCTTGCAACACGTGTGCAGCCGCGGCGGGGTTGCGCATGCTGCGGGCTGTGCGTGTACGGGTGACTGTGGCGCAGTGTGGACGGGGATCACGCACTCGCCAGCCAGCATTGACCTCGAATCAATCACGAATTGCACGGTGCCCCCCATATGCCCTTCGCTGAGTGCACTCACAACGCTCACTGGTATCTCAAGGACGATTGCCTGCTGGGAGCCCTCTGGCGCAATACCAAGGGGGAAGTCCATCTTTTGCGTGTTGATAGTGGAGGGGTTCGTTTGGCTTGAATTGTGCAACTGTGGCAATTATTTCAGCCAGCCGTTGTCTTTGCCGTTGTCTTTTCTGGGACATTAAGCAGACGATTTTGTTTCCATTTGTGCAGAAGTTGGCGGATGCATTTTGCTGCAACTTGTTCGCGGGTGGGAGGGATCTCGGTGTGCATTGTTTCAGTGCGTGCGAGTGGCTGTTCTATTTTGGGACCAAGACATGTGACGGGGCTTTGCGATTGTGCAGATGTTTCCCAAACTTCCTTGGAAAGATTCGCCGCATATGCAGTCTCGTTCGCAAATGTAGACTTGCTTCTTCCACGGATGTGCGCACACGTTGATGCGTCTTGCACGCAAGTACCGAAACTTCCAACGGCGCTATGCCAGCCCTACTCATGATCAGTTATGAGTTTTGGAACATTCCATCAGAACGGAATTTTCCATTGGTGTGGGCGCAATAATCATAGTAATAGTCATAGTCATTGTGCAACAGCATTTACTGCACCAAGGAAACAAGATCTGTCGGTTGCGCAACTGCGAGATACAAATCTTCTGATAGCGGCACGATAGTATGTTGGACCATTCCAGAGCGGAAACGCGAGGAGTGTTGTGATCTAGAAAGATAAACTGGATTGTCACTCACTCACATGACGTCATCACTTTATCAGTGATACATCCGTCAATAATATAGCCTGAGACAGATGTGAGCCCCTCCCTCCCCCCGGCCACACACACACAGTACTAGCAAAGAAGGCAAGGTCTGCATCTCCATATTTTGACAACAACGACGTCGCCGACCATGTCAGCTTTAGAAAACGGATTCTCAATTTCGCAAATGCATGTGAACCAAAGAACTCAGTGGATGAGTGCTATCACTTATCGTGCTCTTAGAATGCATTCCCAAGTCACCGGAAGATCAACGCAATGCAAGAGAAATGCATCAGGCGGTCGGCAGTGAAATAATAATTTACACAATGAGTGGTTTTGGGACAAATCACAAAAAAGAAAGAAAAAAAGCACACAAAGTCGAAAATTACTAAACAAAGGCTCATAGTACGGCAGAAGTGGGTCTTGATCTTGTGTCCTCCGTTACGCGCGGCCCAAATGATCCCGATATGCGAGCCGATGTCGGTCTGCTCCGCGGAAACGGCCTCAGCTGCCCCCCATCCTCCTCATCCTCCTCAACAACGGTGGGAGATGCAGGAGGCGACGGATTCGCACTCGACGACAGGCGATCGGTCACTCGGCGCGTCTGCGGCGACATAGAAAAGGATAGTGGCGATACGGAGCGCGGGATCGGATTGGTCCCGACGTTCAGGGAGGAGGGCATTCCGATGCCGAGCGAGGAGCCCGATGGAGACGCCTGCGACGCATCCGCCGTGGTCCTCGATGCAGGCAGCGGCACGGGCTGTGAGACGGCGGCGGGGCTGCTGCTGCTGTACACGGCCTCCCCCGTTGTGCCCGCGGGGGACAGGAGTGGGGTCGATGGGCGGTCGACGCCAAGCGACTTTCTGCGGTCGCGGCGTGCAAGGAGGTGGTATGTTGCACTCACGTTGTTGTGTTGGTTACCGACAATCGCATCGCGGACCTGCGTGTCTTCAAAGTTCATCGCACGCATGGACTGCAGGAGCGCGGCGTCCACGCCCCCACTGTCGTCGGAGCACGACGGGTCGATTGTGCACGGATACGCGGGGTCTTCCAGAAACCACGGGTGTTTTCGCACATCGTCCAGCGTTGCGCGCGCGGTGGTTTCGACCGTAAGTATTCGGCGGATGAGATCTTGTGCCGCTGTTGACATCGGTTTACATGAATATTATTGATTGTGCGTGAGTGAGCGAGTGAGTTTGCATGTGTGTGTCTGTGTGTATGGTGTGGTTGGGATGCACTCTCGAACCCAAGATGGGCACATTGGGCACATATACGCACGGCCGGCAAGAGACAAACGACGTTACTTTCTATTTGTATTTGTGTTGGCAGCCACGCAAACAACCGCACAATCAACCATCAACTACTAACTTAACGAGGATACCCCAGAACAGAGGCAATAAAAGTGATCGCATTGAGCACAGAGCACTGCGTTGGCGTTATATGCATAACACTCACACTTTGAGACGGTGTCGGGGATGGTGTAGTCGCCCGATACAATCTGGCTGAGCGCGACCGACAATTGCCCCTCAAACGGAAGCTGCCCAGTGAGAAAGTTGTAAAGCATGACACCCAGGCTCCAAATGTCCGCGGTTGGCCCCGAGTACTGGTCGCCCAGCAGCATTTCTGAACCAAAACGACGAGTTACGTCAATTCAATGTCACGGGCAATGCATGCTCTCTCAACTGATGGACGCATCACAACAGAATGATCGATTTGGTGCATCACATACACTTTTTACATGGATGGGGGAAGATAGTGAGCATGAAACCCCGAACACGTTCGTGCTCTTGTCTAAGTATCAACATTCGTGCATGTATGTCGTGAGAACATAAGCACGGACACGTGTACGAGGTGACAAGACGGAGTAATCTCGAGACGTTCGTTCCGCACATTACGTACCTGGGGCAGCAAAGTAGTGCGATCCACAGAATGTGCTCATTGATTTGCGGTGATCCTGCACACAAACACAAATGCACACACAAATACTGTCAGAACATCATAACAAGGCCAAGACAACTGTGTGTCCACGTCGCGCTTGTGGCAGGAAATGGAACAACAAACACATCACGCACGCTAATGCACACGCCGGTTCATTCTGCACAGTATTGGGGGAAGTGAGCTCACCGGATTACACAGGCCAAAATCAGACAGCTTGATTGTGTCGGTAATGTCAATGAGAACATTATCCGGTTTCAAATCCCTGTGATGCAATGTGATGTGATACGACGGAGTGCAGACATACGTCAGTGCGCACGTTGGCGAATATAAACGAAAGAATTCCACGAGCCACACATTACATACATGCACAGTCACAGTCACATATATATATATATAATAGATATATATATAAATAATAGATATGCAAGTACCAACAAGTGCACCCACACAAACGCGCAGCGGTACAAAACCATACCCATGAGCCATCTCAAGACGCACCTGTGGACAATATTACTCGAATGACAACAGTGGAGCGCGCGCACAATCTGCACGGTGAGCTTCTTCGCCTCGAATTCTGTCAGCGGCCCCTTTCGCTTCATGTATTCGTACATGTCACCGCCCTCCGCGTGCTCCATAAACATGTATATCTCATCGGAGGTCTCGTATACTTCGTACAATCGGATGATGTTCTCATGATTCAGTCGTTTCAGCGCATCAATCTCCCGCATAATCGCAACGCGGTCGCTCTCCGCTTTAATCTTTTTCTTGTCAACAATCTTTACGGCGACCTGAAGGGGTTTAAACTAAAAGTAAGCAATGGCATACGAGACGAATGCAAAAAGCGCAAACAAGAGGATGTATAGTCCAAAAGAAAACTTGCCTTTTCTCCGGTGAGAACGTGGGATGCGAGTTTGACCTTGTGTACGCCTTCCCCGAGTGTCATGGTCGAAATGACATAATTTCCAACCTGAATGGCACGTCTCGCACTCATTTTTGCTTTGCTTTTCTTCGTTACACCGAACCCTTCGCTTCTTGCCAAATGAGGCTCTTAATCGTTCGTGGAAATGTGACGGCAACCGTAAACACACAGGCGACGTTGCTTACAAAAACACGGGAGCCACTCTCATGCACGCACAAAGCGATGTGCATGGCCCCTCGACCGCAAGTGCGAGAGAGGACGCCGTGAGTGAGGAATCGCCTCACGTTCTCTACACAGCACACACCAGTATTAAAGCCACAAACGAATAACGACACCGCGCAATGCCCTAAAAGGGTTTGTTTGTGGCACCGGAACTCCAGCGTCCGCTCCCGATTAAGAAAAGACGCAACGAAAACAGCCGACAACGCGTATTCCAGGTAATCAAGGCGTGAAACTGCTTGGAGAGGCAGCTCTATTCTACACCCCAATTGCACGCGATTCTTAACGCCACTTTGTATGTTGAAGTGCTGACAAACCCACCTAAATGGCTGTGTGTTTTTTTTAGATTCTTGGCAATAAAAGGACGGCGCGGTTATTGGCAGTTGCTTGCCAGTGGCAACCTGAGTGGCTGGGGCGTTGCTGGACTGACGGAGCCCAGACTCACACCGGCGAATTGTATTCAGAAAGACTGGCAAAAATGCGCCGAAAATGCGGTGTTTATTTAAAAATAGTGAACAAAGTGATGATTGGTCACGTGACCAATGTTGTGCCGAGAACTCGTACGTGCCTGACAATCTCAGTGGGCTGGCCGATCGAATCGGAAACTGCAGCAGCAGTGAGCGTAAATTTGAGAGTTCAAGAGATAGAGAGAAAGGATGAGAAAAAGAAAGCGAGCGAAAGGGAGAGAAAGCGAGAGGAAGCGAGAGAGTGCGAGTGATTCGCGGAAGAGCAGTGAGGAGCGAGCAGCCTGCGCAATGCAGTCGTCTTCAGCCCAACCCGTATGACTCGCGTGCCGTCGCCCCTCTCCTTTGCACGGCTAGTCTGTAGCAGGTCATCAACATATTCGCTCCGCGATCGCAGAAGTGATCGTCCGGGATCGTAATTGTGCAGTAGTGCACGGTGCGGCGGACGGGTCGCCTGTTAAGCAATGTCCGCCGAAACGAACACGGAGCTGATGCGCGATCTTCAAAAGCGCCTCGTCCGCACAAAGGCAACGTGTGACGAAGAGCTCAACACAATGATCGAGTATCTGGCATCCGACCTCGAGAATCTGACGGACGATACGATGGAGAGCGAATTTTTTGCAGCACTCGAGCAACTACATGGACTTGCTCTGCAGTTGCTTCAAACAGACATGCGTAATCTCAACGGGAACATGTGTCGTAAGCTCGTTAGCGCTGCCCAAGCGCTTCAGACAGAGTGGAAAGATGCGTGGCAATGTCGACACTACGTGACGACTATGCTCCTTGCTTTCTCACGCGTATCCCGAGTGGTGGATCAGATGGAGAATATTAACGGATCCGGAACAGCAACCGGAGGGCATGCTACGCATACCGCTGGGCCCGACTCGCTTGTAAAGGTGGGTAGGTGTTTGGGCACTCATGTGGCTGAAGTTTTTGATTCGACTCTCTTGTGAGAGCATTAGCAGGATACTCCGTGTCTGATTTCTGCCGTCTCATTACATTACGTTTCGTCTCATATTCGACAGGTTGCATCCGTCGAGATTTTTGACTCGCGACCTTCCCGGCTCACGGCAGACCACGGAGACATATCCGAGTCCAGACTACCTACTCCACTGGGTAACGTCGATGACCGGCGGTCACCGTCAGGAACGTCCGCCATTGAGGTGTCTGAGCTGGATCTCACCCTGTGCCGCATATGCGAGGGTCACGTGTCGCGGGATGTGTTGCGCAATCACAGCCGGTACTGCGCCGTCGTGCAAAGGAATGTCGTCGAGATTGAGAGCTGCGACGAGCTTCTTCTCACACTGCTATCGACCATGGAACGACGTGCATACAATTTGGCACACGGCGCGCAAAAGGGATCGACAAATCCCGACGAAATTGCGTCGTTGGAGAGCCTTATCGCAGTCATTAAGGCCGCACTCGATCTCGAGTCAGCGCGGGACGTCAGGGGCGAGCGGAGTAGGCTGGCCGGTCTGGTGGATGCATTTTCTGCGAATGCGGAGCTGAGCGCACTGGCACGACGTCTTGCGAATGTGATCGGTCGCAAAGCGGCGGCGGTGCAGGCCAAGCAGCAGACCATCGCTGAGGCGGGCTCTCTGTTGCCCCGCGAGTCATACACTGCTGACAGGAGCATGCCATGCATCAAGGACTTTTCCTTTCTGAAGACGATCAGTCGCGGGTCCTTTGGGCACGTTTACCTCACCCGCAAGCGCATTACAGGCGATTACTATGCGATTAAGGTGCTCAAGAAGAAGGATCTCGTCCGCAAGAACCAGGTTGAGAGCATCAAGAACGAACGGAACATTCTCACCATGCTCAACAGTCCCTTTGTTACTAAACTTTACTACTGCTTCCAATCGGTCGACTATCTCTACATTGTCATGGAATACGCCAATGGTGGTGATCTCTTTTCACTTCTGCGTTCTGTGGGTGCGCTGGACGAATCGTGGGCGCGCTTTTACATTGCGGAGGTCGTTGTGGCGCTGGAGCACATACACGCAATGGGCATCGTGCACAGGGACATCAAACCAGACAACCTTCTCATCAACAAGGACGGGCACATCAAGTTGGCTGACTTTGGTTTGAGCAGAACTGGTCTCGGCGAGTGCCATTGGGTCTCTGTCCTCGAAAAAGCCACGGGTAATCTGCGCGCGGCCGACGACTCTGCGACGCCGACCCGAAAAAGCTCGCTGGGGAGGCGTCGCGGGAGCATCGTCGGCACTGGGGACAAGCCGACAAATC
Organism: Pigoraptor chileana; assembly: GCA_943704495.1. Classification (NCBI taxonomy): domain Eukaryota; class Filasterea; order Ministeriida; family Capsasporidae; genus Pigoraptor; species Pigoraptor chileana. The sequence continues at coordinate 1,356 of CALSCR010002924.1, read as the reverse complement.
GCGTTGCGCCCATGCCGTCTGCCACCGCGAACCGGAGCGGGAGCGTGTTGTTGTCGCTGGAATCGCGGCGCTCCATTTATCAAGAGCGCTGTAGGCGGTCGGCGTTGTACAGCTGTGTGGGGACGAGCGACTACCTCGCACCCGAGGTCATTCTTGGCATTGGCCACGATACCGCTGTCGACTGGTGGGCGACGGGCGTTTGTCTTTACGAATTTCTTTCCGGCGCTCCGCCGTTCTTCCAACCCGATTTGCAGGACACGTTCGCCAACATTCTAGAGCGCAACATCGAGTGGCCGGACGAAGTGTCTCCATTAGCGCGTGATCTCATTAACCGCCTGCTCACCGTCGACGTCGACCGTCGTCTGGGCAGTCGGGGCGCGGCGGAAGTAAAAACGCATCCATTCTTCATTGGCCTCGACTGGCAGAATCTCGCGTTCTCACAGGCGGCATATGTTCCCGTCGTCAGCGACTTTGAGGACACGAGCCGATTCGCGCCGGGATTGCGCGCGGAAACGGCGACCACACTGAACCCCGACACCCGCAACCAATCGATTGGCGGTAGCAGCATCCGCACTGCAGACGGCGAGGGGGCGTCTGTCTCCATCCCGAGGAGCGCGTCTGCTGCGCGGGGCAGTGGGGGGCGTAGTTCGAGTGACGAAACAAACGCAATCGGGGGAAGCGGAGAGCCGGATCCACAGGCAGCAATTGCAGGCGATCCATTCGGCGACTTTCGATTCAAAAACTGCAATTTGCTCGATGATGTCAACCAGCGAATTGGTGCGACGCCCCTCCTACCAGACGCGTCGATTGCGGGGATGCGGCGAGATTCGCGGTCCAGCGAGTCGATTGGTCGTGAAATCGACCGCCATCTTGACTGTCTCGTTGCCGAGGACAATCCGGTAACGCAGCGGATTGTGGACGCGCTATTGAAGCAGATTGGGATATCCGTCACACAGGCGCTCGATGGGTCTGCCGCGGTGAAAGCGGCGTCTCTGCGCAAATACGACATGATCTTCATGGATATTATGATGCCGGGAATGGATGGAGAGCAGGCGACCGAGCTGATTAGGTGCGCCCTCTCTGAGTCTCTGTGTCGCTGTATCTCTCTTTCTCACACACACACACTCTCTTTGTGGAGTCCATGGCACAGCGCCTGAGACACTGATCTGAATCCTTCATCTTAGGAAGTCTTATGAAGTCTGTGGGGTTGCGCGCTCAGCATTTGCAGTTCATACTCGCAGTGTACCCAATTCTGTCACCTTTGTGTGTGTGCGTTCGATACCATCTAACTGTTTGTATATCCCCTCCTCCCTCCCCTCCCCTTCTCCTCCCTCCCCTCCTCCTCCCTCCCCTCCT
>CALSCR010002922.1:0-17363 GCA_943704495.1 Pigoraptor chileana | reverse complement strand
CCCCCCCCCCCCCCTCTTTCTCTCTCTTATTTGTCTCCCTCTGTGGTGTGTTGCCACGCAATGCCTATCATGTTGTCGTATGGCGTTCTGTATGTGGCATCGTGCAGCAATGGGCGGTCACACCGAGGTGCTTGATGTCCTCATCGACGGCGAGGCTGACATTGAAGCACTCGACAAGCGCGGGAGGACGGCGCTGATGGTCGCCATCGCACTCGGCCATGAGGAGGCCGTCTCACTTCTGACACAGCAAGACTGCAACTTCTCTGCGGTTGTAAGTAGACCAACTTTTTGGGGGAGCTTGGCTGGAAGCCAATGCAATGCTGCTCTGTGTTTGCTTTTGGTCTGATTGGTTTTTCGAGCTGTAAATAGATCTTGTATCCCATGCACTGTGCCAGGTGGTTGTTGCGTTAGTGTTAAGGTTAGGGCTAGAGTCGGGGTCGGCATGGGTGCACATACACAGAGTGTCGAATTTCTTGCATGCACAGCTATCCCCCCCCCGCCCCTTTCTTTTGTACTGCTGCTGTGCCGTCTGACCGTGTTTTCGTTTCTGACATCCGTCCCCAATCGACCCAATTTATCGACCCAATCGACCCAATTGCCCAATGTCTTTCGTCAGGACGAGCATGGGCGCACTGCACTCCACTATGCAGCCATTCACGGCAACGAGAATGTAACCTCGCTGTTGATTGAGCGCGAGGCTCAAATTGACGCCAGGTGGGGATACACTGTGACACATATGTACACGCTCGCAAATGCCCATAAGCACACACACCCTCTGACTTTCACATGCACAAACACACACGCACACACAGATATGTCCGATGTTCACAGGCAGTCTCACACCTACACCTACACTCACACACGCATGTACATGGAGTTCGCCAGTTATGCGGTCTGGATGGTTATACTGTATGGCGTTTCTGTAAGTGTGCATATACCAATGTCAATGATTCTCACTTGCCTTATTGGGACATTGCACATCCAGAGATGGCAAAGAAAGGACACCGCTGCACCTGTCTGCCATACACGGCAATGATGCGGCGATGGGCAAGCTCCTTGTCGCTGGTGCTGATCCACTTGCTGTAGACTGCGACGGACTCACTCCACTGCACTGGTGCTGCTACAAGGGTAGGTGTCCTGCGTCCGTGTGCGTCTATTCGTCAATACGCATACGCATTGTGTCTGTGTGCGTGCACATGCCGCTCTTGTTGACGGCATGTCAATCACGTGGGTGGAGTGCTATTCCGGTGGATGAGAGTGTCCCGTGGATGGGGGTTCCTTTATCGTTTTTCTTCCGATGAAGTTGTGAAAGAAGCCGTTTTGTGCTGACGTCCCTTTATGTCGTGTGTTGTTTGTGTATGCGTCATCGTGTGTATGTGTGTTTGTGTGTTTCTACTGCACCAACCATTCAGACCACGTTGATTGCGTCAACACCATCGCGCCGTCATTTGGAGCCTTCTCCACAAGAAAGGGAATCAATCCGTTCTCGCCTCTGCATGCGGCTGCGTGGGTACCAATTATATACACTGCATTTGCTTGGCATCGTGTCTCGGGGCACACGCAAACACACGCACACACACACACACACGCAACGCCACACACACATGCACACACACACACACACACAATCACATACACGCCTACAATCACACACACACGCACAATTACATACACTCACACACACACACAATCACATACACACCACACACTTCACACGTTCACACACACACACACACACAATCACATACACGCCTACAATCACACACACGCAATCACACACGCACAATTACATACACTCACACACACACAATCACATACACACCACACACTTCACACGTTCACACACACACACACACACACAACACACGCTGTCGTCGTTGGAGGTCTGTGTTACTTAATCGAGTGCCATATTACGCGTGCAGTGCGGGCGATGCAGCCGATTGCATTGAGGCTCTTTTTGAAGCCGATGTGCTCACACCAACTGCTATTGGCGCACTCGACGACTACGGAAGGTGCGTAACTCACCATGTCGAATGGGGGTGTTTATGTTGGCCTTCACATCTACCTTCTCTAGAGTACCACCTGCTTCTTCCCCATTGCTTCTCTCGTGTGGGCACAGCGCTTAGCACTAAGACACTGACTTGAATCCTACATCAACGTCATTTTGCCTGGAGCCCGTTTGTGTGTCGTTCTGACACGTGACTGGTTTCCCGCTCACGATCGTCGTGTCACATTTGTCTTGTCACTGACGCTATACCCATCTTACCGCATCCATCCATCATCACTCCCTACTGCCCCGCTGTCCCTACACCATGTATCTCTCCTCCGACAATTCATCACACACGAACGCACACACACGCACGCACAGGACGTGCGTCCACTTTGCAGCCTTGTCTGGGAGTTGCGACTCGGTGGGAATGCTTTTCTCCCGCATCGATCCCTCGTTTTCAAAGGGGAAAGGCAGCGATTCCGACTCCCCAAGCGAGGCTGAGGAGAGTGACGCAGATGGTGACGACAGCGGCGAAGATGACGGCGAAGACAGCCCAAGTGACACGAAGGCCGATAAGAAAAAGGCAGCGGTGGAAATCATCCGAGTTCTCGTTAATGTGCGTGACACTCGCGGACAGACGGCACTCGCACTCGCCGCACTCAACGACCACGAGGATGTCATTGGTACGATCACGTGACGAACTGTCATCCACAAATGCCCATACACGCAATGCACACAAACGCACACATATGCACTTAAGCATGCATTCACATGTCTCTTTATCTTTCGTTCTCTCCGGTGCTTGTGGCGTCTGCGCATGTGGTATTGATTTGGATTCCGCGTATGATGTAAAGCTGCTCGCATATAGTCACACACGCTTGTCTTGTCCCCTGTTGCATTCTTAATGCAGATGTCTTAATTTCTGCTGGTGCGGATCCGTCCATTGCCGACGAGGACGGATATATGCCCGTCGACCACGCCCGCGCATCTGGACACGACGACTGTGCGGAACTGCTGGAAGCCGCGTCTGGAAATGGAGCGTGGGTGTCTGCAATATGCTTTATGCTGTGTGTTGTTTGTTGTTGTGTGCTTTATGGTGTGTGTTCGGGGTTGAGATGATGCCACGAGAACGAAAAGAGCGGACTTGTTGGGGAGGGACGACCATGAGAGCGTATATTTGTGTGTGAATCGCTCTGTCGCGCGTGGATGCCGCTGAATGTGTATGTACGGCACGCATTTACTCGGTGCTGATTGCAATAATCTGTATGAAACATTGGCTCATGCAAGCGCTCTCCCCATCATTTCCTATGGGCCGTTATTTTTTCAATCACTCGCAGTGGTGGAAAAAAATCGCGTCGTCGCAGGGACAGCAACGATTCGACCGACGATGAGGATGTGTGAGTAGACACCGCCTGCCGCTATATGTTAATTTATTCCGCTGTGTTTTTTCTCTTTTCATACATCTCCAATGCTGTGTTTGTGTATGTGAGCTCACTTTGGCTGTTCTATCTGCTGTGGTAGTGAGCGTCTTGCCTTGCGGCTGTGTGGCCTCGTCTATGCGTTGGGCGTTCGATAGTGTGTGTTGTGTGCTGTGCTGTGTCTTGTTGTGTTTTTGTTGCGCTGTCATTTGTTTATTTTGCGCTTTTATAGTGTGTGTTGTGTGCGTCTTTGTTCTAACAGCCAGTCTCCCTCCCTCCCTCCCTCCCTCCACGTCCATTCCACGCCCCCGTGACGTCAACCTCATCCCCTTTAGAAATGATGCCGCTTCTGTGGCAACTAACATTTCCAAGCTGTCTCTGAAGGCGCTTCATGGGTCTGACTCGGGTGGGTTTCATCACCACACTCAGCTCATATTTTCCTCTCCTGTGTGTTTACATATGCATTCGCGCGCGCGCATGTGTGTGGCTGTTCCGGTATGGTACATTATCCTTCTCTCTTGACTATGCATATGTACTTACGCATAATGTACATGTGTTTGTGCTGTCTGCGTGTGTGTGTATCTGGGACATATTCTGTGTGCGTGTGTGTGTACCTGTGACATATTCTGTGTGCGTGTGTGTGTATCTGTGACATATTCTCTCATGCGTTTAGAAGACGATGGCGCGTCGGAAAATCTGTCTGTGGATTCGCAGAGCATTCTGCAAGGTGAGAATGACGTGCACATCTTTTCGTACACTTTTCTGTGGGATGGATGTGCTGGCATACAATTGCGTGTGTGTTGGCGCTGTTTTGTTGTGTTGTGTGCTCCAATGGAAATCATGGGATACTTTATCCCTTCTTTGGCCAAAGACATTCTTGTGTTATCATTGTTGCAAAGTGCCGCTTGTTACCTGTTTTGCCCGTTTTGTTTTTCTTTCCTTTTTTTTTCACTCTCTTGTTCACATTGTCCAATGCATTGATTTGAATGCCATTTACAAAACTCTCTTTTCGTTGCGCGTCGTGCCTCAGTGCACCAGTGAATCCCGCATCTCATATCTTACTTACCCCGACTGCACTGTGTAAGCAGACATCGACAAGGGCACCCGCAGTGAAGTCCTCGGAGAGATCACGCTTGCAATTGCATCCGGTGTGATTCCGCCCTTGAAACAGGATGTGTTTGGCGACGATGGAGAGGCATTCACTCCCCTCGTCAACGTCGTGTCTCCGGAAGTGGCGACATCTTCATTGGCATCGTCGCAGCCCTCACTTTCTCCAACTTGCAATGCGCAAGACACTGCGAATGAAATTGCCGCTGATGGCAGTGGGGCCGCAACGAACGCAGAGATTAAGCAGTCGACAGACACCGAGGGTGACGCTGCTGTTGCAGATGCCCATGGCGACAACAACGGGCTGGGTGCGCGCATCGCAGTGGTCGCCACGGCTGCACTGGCGGCGGCCGCTGGGGTCACTGTGATGGCTTTGAGGCGGGCAAGCCGGGGATAGAGTGTGTCGCGCTTGCTTCACTAAGTGTTTGTGTGCTGCTTTTATAGATGTGTCTCTGTTTGCGATTTTTCATTTTATGATGTGTTTGGGTGTTGTTTGTTGATCTTGCTTTTAACATTTGTTTGTTTGCGGTTTATGCTTTCGTGGCCTTTAATTGTTGTGTTTTTGTTTTTGTTTCTTCTCATTTGTTTTTTTTTTTTTTTACCTTCTTTGGTCGATGGCGTGGTTACAACTGCGCTCAGTTAACCGTAATGTGTGATGCGCGTTGTTTTTTTTCTTTTTCTTCTCACTTTTACAGTTGCTTTTTACAATTTGCCTAGTTTGAATGGACTTTTTGCAATACTTAATATTGCGCACCAACCCAACTGCTATCTCCTCCGTTGTGTGCTGTGCTGTCCGTGGACTATAAGACAAATGGCCTCCCGCGAGTTCAGCCAGCTGTTGAGCTGAGGGTTGTGTCATAGCCGCACACGTGGGGCCATTTTCGGGTGCTAAAGAGTTCACACATCCTCCTCTGCGAACTGCTGGCACTACTTACGCACGCGGCAGTGCAATGCTTCACCCGTGATCACGTGATTCGACACTAACTCTCTCATTGCGGCACAAGAGCTAGAAAAGCATCTATGGCGACTTTTGAGTTCGGTGCGGTTCTTGCGCGAGACGTGTAACAATGTCACGACTGACGTCACCTGAATGGACTCGCGTGACACTCTTATGACGTTCACTTTAATGTATTGACGTCATTTGAATGGACTGCGCAATCAGGCTTGATCCTGATCGTACTTTTAAATTGAAGCTGCGTTGAACATTAACCTATTTACGGTGATTTGTCACATTAATTGGCTCGGTTTGACCAATGCGACATGACATTATCGGCTTTGTGTACTACGTCGGCCGAGTGCGGACCGGCACTGTTCCGGACGAGGAGGGTGCTATGCTTACTTACTGGTCCTGTCGGCAAACACAGGCATGATAACATCATCCATGGGCGTTTCCTTCCCTACAAGTGTTTCATTGTCACACGTGGTTCTGGGAATGCGGTTTCAATCTCGGCCTGCCTGTCGAATGAACTGATAGACATTTGTTGTCTGTGAGACTAGACATGGCGGGCGATGAAGAGCATCCACCAAAGCAGAGGCCTTTGCTGTCACGGTTGTGGCCGTTTGGTGGCAAGACGGTTGATACGACGACAACGACCCCAAGAGTACTCGAAACTATAAAATCATATATTATTAAGCCTCCTCCAAGGTCAGTGTCATAATAGTACGGCACTGGTTAATGCATTTGCCGGTTCTCTGTATGCATGTCTGACCAGCAATCCTCGATTATGTTGCCCACAGACGTTCATCCTCTCTCGAAACATCCACTGAGGCAATAAAGTCCGCAACATATAGGGCAGTTCAGGCCGTACGAGATTCGACGTCACAGCTTCCGTCAACATCGAGCATTGTGGACGGCGCTAAGGGTGCGTGGAGAGCACTGCCGAGCCCCGTCAAGGCGACACGAGATGCTGCCGACGCAGTACGCGAGGGCATTTCGTCAACGTCGCGCCAAATCACCTCGACGATAGGGAACGTAGGTGCATCCGAGGGTATGCAGCGTGCCAAGTCGCTCGTGGTTGATGCGGCTCCGCGCATAGCGTCTGGTGCTGCGGGTGCTGTTTTCGGTGGTGCACGTCGCGCGGTCGTGGGTCTGCAGTACCGCGTGCTCGCAGTTGTCGTCCTGGGTGTGTTTGCGTACGGCGTGGGGAGTGCTTTGCCGCACGCCCTTGCGGAATATCGATTGAAAGCAAGAGACATGGAACAGCACGCAGAGAGGGAGAAGGAAGCGCATCGAGACCGCATGAACAATCACGCCGGCAGTGACCACCGTCCATGAATGCACCTACGGATGTGCAGCTATCACTTTCGTTGTCTGTGTTAGGTACACTTCGCATGTACAATGTAGCAGGTACATGCCTGTCTCATGTACAAGGTGCGTCTCTCTCATGTAGTAGGTGCATGTCTATCACGTGCAATGCAGTAGGCACATGCCTGTACACATTCGCCAATGCAATGTATCAGTTCTTCAGGTTCAAACTGTTGCCAGTGTTTGTGCTATATTAGTCCCTGCTGGGCTTCACTGGGGTGGCTGTGTTGTCTCTGTCATTGCAGCCGGCCTACACTTCATAGGCCTGGCGCAGTGAAATCAGTTTGTCCATACATCAAAATTCGCATGCGGAGGGGTAGTCAGTAATATAAGTCGGCAGTTGTGGGCAGCCGCGGCCGTGACCTCTGAGTGAGGCGGCGGCATGGTTGTGGGTGACTAAATTACTTACTTAATTACTGATTTTAAGTCCCACTAATTCAGTGACTGATAAGTACTTCATACGTTCAGTATGCTGAATGAACGAACAGTCCATGCACACTGATTGGGACAGGCCCCGACATTTCACTCTTCCTCGCACATTAGTTGTTACCACACCTACGGAAGTTAGAAGTAGAAGCAAGAGCGATCAAAAAGTTGTTGGTTTGCTTAACACACACACACACGCACACACACATTCATACATACACACACGCACACACGCACACACACACACACAAAATCCAGATACACACTCACACACCCTCATTGTTACATGAGCGACTTCCCAACCGGAGGCGCGGATATTTGCGACAGCGTGTGGCATGTCCACACGGTCGTCCAATCCTCGCGGCTATTGGCCCTCTTCCACTTATTCGTCCGCATCATCGTCCATCTCCTCTTACACATCATCGTCATTTAGAATGAATCGAGCTCAGAGTGGGCGCCATGTGCACTATCCGACAGTGTCGAAAAGCCGGTTTCTTGCGCGACGGAAGCGGCTAATCTTCGTCACTGTCGCGCTGGCAGTCTGCCTGATTTCATTTTACGGCTTCATGGGCCGTCAAAACCCAGGCGCAAACAATTCTGTTGGGGGTAAGTGTAGCCTGATGCCCGTTGGACGACTGCCGTGGCAACTATCCTACACAGCTCTATCCCCTATTTTCGTTTCCATACTTCTTTCTCATGAATCGACCCAAAGCATGTGTCTTGTGTGCGCCTGAGTTCTTATCGATGTGCTCATCGATGCATATGCACACACTGCCGAGCTGGAGGAAGGCCATGTAAAACATTTAGTCGATCCACTTCAGCCTGCACACACTACACCTTCTCACCGCACTCACGTTCATTTATAGCGGCAACAAGCGAATGCGTATCTGGATATTCATCAGCCCTTCTTACGTTTGTTCTTCTCATCTCGACACATCCTGTGTTACATAGCCTCCAGAGACAAGGTCGCATCGCAACAGCCAAATCTGCCCGCAGCCCCCGAGCCTGAAGAAAACTTTCGCCGCTTTCGAAACCATGATATCGAAGGGCTGCAGCGTCCTAACCCCGACAGGAAGGGCGGGCTGATTAGACTTGATACGGATGCGGAGGAGGAGGAGGAGGAAGACGGAAACGTGGTCGTCTCTAATCTGGATGTGCTTGCGCCTGCCGATAACCGCGACGACCCGTTGGAGGGCAACTGGAAGCCACCCGGCACAAACTGGGAGTCGAGTGATTCAAATACTGGCAATGATGACGGCGATGGCGAGGAAGTTGCAGAGGACGATGGAGAGCCACGCCCGGAAGACGATCCCGCGAACGTCGACGACGCCGACGCTGCTGAGGCAGAGAGGGGGCGTGGGCGTGACGGCGGTCCGCAGGAATTGTTCGGCGGTGGGCAGCTGTTTGGCAACGCTGAACTTGGTCTCAATTCGGATGAGAATGGGAATGGAGACAATGGCGAGAGTGAAGGCGAGGCTGAGGGGTTGGGAGGTCTGGGAGGTCCGGCGCGCGACCATTCGGGTGGTGTAGTTGGATCCGGACTCCGCCCTCCAAAAATCGTTCTGGACATGCAGGAGGAGCCCATGAATGACTTTGAAGATGACAGCAACAATGAAGACAACGGTGACGGCACTGAACACAGCAGTGACGACAACGGCGAAGAATCCGACCCGGACCTGCGGGAGGAAGTGGGTGGCGATGAGTCTGATGGTGACGGCGAGAGTTCCAACACCAATTCCGAGGACGAAGGGGCGTCTCTGAGCGAACTTGAAAACGGCAACATCGGGATTGTTGGGGGCGATAATGCTGCGAAGCCACTTGCGGGTGAGCGGAGTCCCCCGAATGAAGTTGGCGGTAGTAACAACAGGGAGGCGCCTGACGACGATGGCGGGAGTAACAACGAGGAGGCGCCAGAAGACGATGGCGGTAGTAACAACGGGGAGGTGCCGGAAGACGATGGCGGGAGTAACAACGGGGAGGCGCCGGGAGAAGATATTTATGTCGATGAACAGAGCAAGGAAGCAACAACAGAGGAGGACCCTGCAGGGGTGAGGAATCGCGGAGAAACAAACGACAACAAAGGCGAACCTGGAAATGGCGCTAATGATGGGACTGACAACTCGCTTCGTGATGCTGCAAGGGATCACGTGACCAAAGAGGACGGGACTGGGGACCGTGACACGACCACTGTTGGTGATGAGGCCGCTGACACCAAAAAGTTGGCAGAGCCGGAGAACAAAGCGCCCACACCTGACGGAGGCGTAAAGGCCGAGGGCAGCCTGAACTCCCGTGGTGAAAGTAACGAATCTATCGACAACACACGGAAGCCCGCAATAGACGTGATGTCCGGCAAGCCCACAGTAGACAATGTCGGGCCTGCGCCGGTCGTAATTGGCAGCAGTAGCGCTCAGCCACCCTCCTCAAAAGGAGTCAGCGCACCCACTGTGAACACCGAAATCGTCGCTGTGGTCAATCGCACGTATCCGTACACGTGCTCCATCCGGTATCTCGCCCATATAGATTTTGTGCGCGAGTACAGCGATCGTCGATACGCGCTGACAGACTATTCCGTTGCTGCCGCAAAGGCATTGCCCCGTTGTGGCGCGGCTGACTCGCTGTACAAATTGGGCACGTGGGTTGTGCCGTGCAAGCGCACGTGTGGTCGGGCGACATTGGGGGACTGCCAAATGGGCGAGCTCGAATGGGTCGGATTGACGTGCAAGTGGGTTGTGTATGCATGTGCATGTGTGTGTGCTTTTGCTTGCGATTGTGTGTATGCTGATGTGTGTGCTTGTACTTGCAATTGTGTCTGTTTAACACAGCTTCTGTGGAGGCGTTTTGGGTGTATCTACTTTGTTTGGTGTTTACTTAATGCCGCCTCTGCTATTTCCCGGGTGCAACATCCATCCATCCATCCAACAATTTTGCGCCCCACAAAAATGTCGTCAAAAGGCTTCAAGACCGCGTCAACTTTCCAGTACCCTTCTTGCAATCCATCAACAAACGCGTTGTTGTATTCATCGGCGACTCCACCTTGCGCGGCGTCTCTGATCGCCTGCTTGACGTACTCGGCCTCCCTCCGGCGCCCAAAATGCAGATGACATCGCATAATGTTACGATGCGCCCTACGCGGCACGTTCCCTCTGACATTATTGGCCCCAGCTTCCTTAGCGTATACTATCGGCACTGGAAGCCTGACACGGCGGCGTCAAACGGCGATCCCGTTGCGTGGGGTGAGATGCTGTCACATTACTTTGACAATGAGTTCCCGGCCGCTTTGAGTCCATTTCTTCCAAAAAGCAGGGCCGCCGGTACAGCGTCTGCCCGGGGCAGCGAGCTAAGGAGTCTTGCAAGTGAGTCGGATAACTCTGATTATTTGTATTCCACTTTTTCTTGTTGTTTGTTTTTGATACGGTGACATTGCGACAGTATAGCCGTTCACCGTTGTGTTTATGTGTAATTGCATTATCGCTGGTATGTCGTCAGCTTGTTTGTCCGGGTATCACTGATAACCCTCTGTGAAATGTGCGCCGATGTATGCGTGCGAATACGTGATGTCGGTGGTTACTTTGTGTCCCAAAGTGTTTGATTTTGTACTTGTGCGCTTATGTTTTTATGGCGCTTCCGTGTTGCGTCCCGTCGTAGGAATCCCTCCCATCCCCTCTACCCTTCCACATTCATCCCATACCCTCATATCCCTAACTCGACGCCTTCAATACATCCTTGCATGTATGTCGGTGTGCCTGCAGACAACTTTGTTCTCATTGTCGGCGGACTGTTGATGGGACCCGAGGGCGCTCTGGCTGTCCGAAAGTGGCTGTGCAGCCACACTAACACTGCACTCGAAGGAGTCCGCGTTCAGACACTCCTGATTGGTTCAAGGCCGTCCTCCGCTTACTCTCTCGATCAACTGCAAGAAAACGCTTACGGTGCACAAGGCGTGGCCACGTGCTCTCGCATGTTTTCGGCGGTCACCGCCCCCGCTGCCGATGACCAGACTGAACAAAAAGTGCCTATTGTTCCTGCCGCTGACAAGAGTGTATCTGATTCGCGTGACGACGCACTCGCTCCCCCTTCCATTGATGGGCCTGTCAAGCCTGTTGATCGACCGGTGGTGGCGCCTGTCAAGCCTCCTGTGACTGCCGATCGACCAGCGGTGGTGCCTGACAAGCCTCCTGCGACTGTCGATCGACCAGCGGTGGTGGGGGCGCCTGCCAAACCTGGAAAAGGTGTGCCTGCCTCCCCTCTCGACGACACCGTAGCCATGGACGGCAACGCGGTTGCTACTGCTGGCGCAAAACAGGGCGGTATTAATGTGCCTGGCGCTGATGTACCGCGAACAAAATCGGCCGACCCAGCGGTAGCAAACGACGTGCCTGCCACGGACAACAAGAAGACGCCTGCCAACGCCGCGCATGCCCCTGCGACACACGGCACTTTCGCTGGCGAGAAGGAAAAAGTGTTGGCTCTGGGTGACAGGGTCAAGGATATCCCCAATACCACGGTTCTAGGAGACAACTCCAAGCCTCCCAACAACGCAGTCCCAGATAAGGGTGCTGGTCTGCAGATACCGCCCTTGCGTGGTGCTGACAAGACAGCGGACAATGCTGGAAAGTTACTTGCCGATGATGAGACTCAACCCGGAGTACAAGCACACAATCTCATCGATGCCAATAATCGTGGCGGCACAAGAGACGATAGCGCCGGGTCCGACAGCCAGGCAGCTGCTGCAATTGATGTTGCTGACAACGAGAATAATAATGAGGTTGAAGCTGAGGAACAAAACGCAGGGTCCGACGAAGCAGTTGCCGCAAATGGCGTCCCTGGTGCCCGTGACGCCGCGAATGGCGACGCTGAGGGTGCGAATGGCAATGTCGAGGACGCAAATGGGGACGCCGAGGGTGTAAGTGGCGACGCTGAGAGCGCGAATGGCGACGCTGAGGGTGTAAGTGGCGACTCTGAGGGTGCGAGTGGCGACACCAAGGACGGCGCGAATGGCGACGCCGAGGAGGGTGCGAATGAGGGCACCGAGGAGGGCGCGAATGGCAATGCTGAGGGAGCGAGTGGCGACACCAAGGACGGCGCGAATGGCGGCGCAAAGGACGGCACGAATGGCAATGCTGAGAGCCCGAGTGGCGACACCAAGGAAGGCGCGAATGGCGGCGCCGAGGAGGGCGCGAATGAGGGCACCAAGGACGGCGCGAATGACGGCACCGAGGAGGGCGCGAATGGCAATGCTGAGGGCGCGAGTGACGACACCAAGGACGGCGCGAATGGCGGCGCAAAGGACGGCGCGAATGGCGGCGCCAAGGACGGCGCGAATGGCAATGCTGAGGGCGCGAGTGGCGACACCAAGGACGGCGCGAATGAGGGCACCGAGGACGGCGCGAATGGCAATGCTGAGGGCGCGAGTGACGACACCAAGGACGGCGCGAATGGCAGCACCGAGGAGGGCGCGAATGATGGCACCGAGGAGGGCGCGAATGGCAATGCTAAGGGCGCGAATGGCGACAGCAAGGACGGCGCGAATGGCGACGCCAAGGAGGGTGCGAATGGCGACGCCGAGGAGGGTGCGAATGGCGATGCCGACGAGGGCGCGAATGGCGACGACGAAAATGAGGACGCCGAGGATGGCGCGAATGGCAACGCTGACGGTGCGAATCGCGACGCTGAGGAGGGCGTGAATGGCACCGCCGAGGAGGGCGCGAATGGCAACGCCGAGGAGGGCGCGAATGGCAACGCCGAGGAGGGCGCGAATGGCGACCCCGAGGAGGGCGCGAATGGCGACGACGAAAATGGCGACGCCGAGGATGGCGCGAATGGCAACGCCGCTGAGGGCGCGAATGGCGACGCCGCTGACGGTGTGAATGGCGACGCCGCTGACGGTGTGAATGGCGACGCCGAGGAGGGCGCGAATGGCGATGGTGAAGGAGATGGCGAACAAGAGATTCCTGGAGGTGATGAAGGCGAACAGAATGCTGCCATACGTGGCGTTGCTGCTGATAGTGGTGCTAAGCAAGTATTGAAAGCGGCAGCCCGTGACACTGTTGTGGAGAGTGGCCAGATGCGTGTTGGACGTCGACTAGCGTCAGTGCCGGATGGCTTGTCACGGGCGGGCGGAGAGGACTCTGACAGCAAGGGCGCAGTGTCGTTGGATGGCATGGATGACTCGGCATCGCAAGTCAAGAGTGTGGCGGGTACCGGGGAGGATTTTCCGCAGCGGGGCATGTCGTGGCTCTTTCTGTCGCAGGAGGCCTGCGAAGACATTTTCCGGTCATTTGTGGAGGATTCGCATGAGCAGGGCGCACCCGGTGCTGTTGCAGAGGTTGCGAGTGATGATTCCTCAGATAATGTTATTTTAGAGGGACGTGGTGCACAGGACGACGACAGCAACACTCCTGAAGATGATGAGAACAGTGACGGTGTGGACATACAGCGTGCGGGTGTTGCTGGCGGTGTTGCTGGCGGTGGGGCTGGCGGTGATGGCCCCGAGGACGAAACGACAGACATGTGCGCTTTGAATCCCACGATTGGGCACCTGGATTATTTCGACGTAATGAGTATGACGGGGCCAATGTGGTGGATGGCGCGGAAGGACGATGGATGCACGTGCCATTTTTACCGCACATTGTGAGTGTGTGATGTGCCTCTGCAGTTTGAGTGTTTATGGGACCACTGTTCATTATTTGCTACACTTTTTTGACAAGTAACATTAATACGCCCATACATTCCTGGCTAACGTATTTTCTACATCTCCCGCCACCACGTCTCCCATCACCACCGCTCAACCCGCAGCCCCACCAACAAGCCCGGCAGACGAGTTCTCGGCAAAGTCAACGACAATATTGCCAACGTCGTTTTCAACTACCTTTCGTTCAGGCCCACATAGTTACCCAACCGCATAGTAAGCAGGATCTATTTCCTGGCATCGACATCTCGGTCGTTCTGGCTTTTACGTCACCTTTAATCAACTATTTGAGTGAAAGAGCCAGCGGGTTTGCTTGGTGTCCCGAGCTCATGCTATCTCCTCTTTGTATTTTTACCACGTGTGGTTTGTTTTGTGTATGTGTGTTGTTATTTTTATATTGCTTCCTGCGTGCGCTGCGTAATGTGCTTTTTCCGCTTTAAATCCGGTTGGCTCGCACAAATCAAAATTCGCTTCATTCCGTTAGTCGACTTCTAACTGTAATTTCAGCTGCCAATGGGACTTCATGCGCTGTCCGGACTCAAATGGAACGAGGTCCTGAATTGTCGTCTTGACACTGGACCGGGCTTGCGTGTGCGTCCGCTCGCACACTGCCGGTATTAATGCGCCTACTCCACGACCAGACCTGTGCACTCGAATAGCACACGCGCTCATAACTATACGCACAACTTGACCGGCCCGCCCCCAAGCAACGTGACACTAAGCTTAATGCCCTGACATCCGCATGCCCCACTGTCAGTCATCGCGCACATATTAACTTAGCCATTAATCTCTCCACTGAAAGGAGTTCTACAAATAGACAGTCTAAGAATAGAACGATGAGCCAAACTTTCTAAGAATAGCCGGATGTGTCACGTGATAACCTGCGGACTAACCCTAACTGTTCCACTTGATTCGTCGGCCGGCGATTAGTACGGTCGTCGGCACACTGACACACAACACACACACACACACTGACAGCGCACCACAGTGCTGCTGCCCAGGTGTGAGTGGGTGAATGCAAGCAAGGGATCTCTTTCTAAACTACTGGTTGCACTTCCAAAAAAATAAGTATTGTGATTATAAGGACTTTACAGAAAAGAAACGTCGACTGCGAAAATGCCTGCGGAAGTGCTCGATTCAAGCCACAGTGTGGCAGACGGTATTGACGATATCATTCGCACGGTTACATCGGACGGTACGTTGAACTAATGTGGGAATGTGTGGACACTAATGTGGGAATTTTCAGACAGCGATCACATTAAGAGGAACACAAGCATAACACACACACTATCTGCACATCCACTTATGCGTCATATATGCCCACATGAACTCGTGCAGTCAACGCTGAACGAGTGGATCTTGTGACGGCGATTGCGCCATCCCTCAGTCTCATATTGACTGGCGATGGGAGCACTGAACTCAAAACAAAGGCCGCGCTATTAGTGGCGGAACTGTGCAAGACAGGTATGCTGCACTTTAATGTGCCAATGTCTGCGCCTGTGCATCTTCTGCATCTGTGTGTGTATATCTCTGCGTGTCAAGCTTTTTTTCTGCAGCACATCCATTGCTATAGAGCTGGATGTGACTCATTTTATTCGTTTTTTAAATTTCATATTCGATTTATACTGCACGCACGTATGTACTACACTTGGACACACACACACTCCTGTATACTATATAACACAGGTACAATGCGTACGCACATAGAGACACTGCGCGTCATTGATCACAAGAATTCATTATCCTTTACATCCTCTTTATCCTTTACATCTTCTGTATTGTGTTTTATTTGCTGCAGCGCCACATCGCATTCTGATGGGTGATGGTGGTGTTATCGCGGCGGTTTCGGCACAACTCGCTTCAGACGCCGCACGACTTGGCGGACCATATGCAATCCAGCTTGCGCGTGCGGGCGGAAATGCACAGATTGACAGCGGTGGGCTGTGTACACACTTTATTGCATCCATATGGAACATGTGCCTGTGACGTCTGTTGTTGGTCCGTTCACTTTCACTTTCTTGTATCCATATTGCATATGTATGTGTTTATTTGTGTGAGTACCGTGCCACACTACGCCGCCCGCTGTGCTATGCATGGTACTACGACTATTTCAGCTTTTGAACTTTACATATGCACGCACGCGTCCACGCAGACATGCTCACGTCCACGCAGACATGCTCACGTCTACGCATCCACTCACTCGGAATATTCTCTTGTTTGGTGTTCTCAGACTCAAATCGTCGCCTATTCGTCGACGCCGGCGGATGCGCCGCGATTGTGAAACTCCTTGAGACAGCGGTTGGCGCCTGTATTGGGCCGCAAGGTGTGTGGTGATTGTATATATATCTATGTTAGTGTTCCTCTCTATGTGGGTGTGTATGTCTACATTCGTATCGTCGTTTTTCCGTGCGTAGGCGGGGATGTCAAAGGTGTCTATGCGTATATGTATGTGTAAGATCCACATATGGCCGTACATATGCACGCGATTGCTTATGTACATGTGCGTAGGTGTGTGTTTATCTCTTTGTGTACATGTGTAGGCATGTCTGTGTGCGTATGTGTCCACATTTGTGGCTGTATCCAACATGTATGGTGGCACGTGCATGAGATTGGATATTCGTATGGGAATCTGCATGTATATGCACTTGTGTGCATATGTGTATATATGTGGGCATATGTGTCTGTGTTGCTTCATTCTCAGCGGCCCGCGCCTGAGCATCCGCTCACATGCAATGCGTTTTGCGAATCCGTCCATCACGTTCGTGCCGTTCTCAGGGGCGCTGCCTGATGGTGATTGGATGCTGCTGAGGGTCACGTGCGGCCTCGCTCTCAACGCATCCGCACATACAGGTGCGTGTCACTGGGTCCGTGTGCTTGTCTTTCGTCTTTGTCCTGTTTCTCTTTTCTTTTGTCTTTTGTCTTTTTTCATTTGTCCATTGTCTTGGTGTGTGGCGTGGGATATCTGCAAGTAGTTGCTGCGTGCCTCCCATCCACACATGCACGTGGTTGTATGTTGGTCGCACTTGGCTCCAGCGATGAATCCGACGGTAAATACGCTTTGAACTCCCATGTGTGAGCAGATTTCAATCCCCAACGCATATATCTGCGACATCAACCGCTCGTGAACATGGCAGAAGATACATACATGTATACATGTGATAGGATTTGTGTTACAAAATCTTTCTGATGCCTTCAGAGTCCGCATACCGTAACCCCCAACTCGCAACTGCGCACTTCTCTGCAGACTTTGCGCAAAAGGAGCTTGTCTCGGCGGGGGCGATGTCTCTCCTTTTGCGGGCGTTCGATCAGACAGAGGATGAAATGGTGCAGCAATTGGCAGTACGCGCACTCGGCTCACTCTTTGAAGCCGGTGAGTGGGAAGAGTGTTCTTGCCACGACGCAGCACGTGTTGCCTGGGGGGGGGGGGGG
>CALSCR010002919.1:0-14451 GCA_943704495.1 Pigoraptor chileana | reverse complement strand
CACACACACACACACACACACACACACACACACACACACACACACACACACACACACACACACACACACACACAACGACCTGTGGGCTATTATTATTGTCAGGCCCGAAAGAGACGCACAAAAACTTAACAATTAAAAAAGTAGTTTCTCAGGTGGTGATTTCGGAGGCTTCTTTACTGCCATCATGTTTTACTTCACTGCTTGAGGAAAAGAAATTGGCACAGTACGAATAGTTCGTGCCGCACTGCGACGCTTACGTTCTTGTTTATTGCCGTACTTTTTCCGCGCATAAACATATGGCGCATCGGCACGATGGCAGAGCGTAATCGGGCTCGTCCGTATGTATCCTCCCACTCTTCGGGTCCGTTCAGCCGACTATACGGTCCTGTCCGTGTTGTTTTTCTATTCATCCTTTTGACAGCTCCCGTATTCGGAGCAATTGATGATGCGGTGATTCGTCCCACCGGTGCAGATGAGCGCGTGTCTCTAGAGTTTGCGCTTCGCCGCATACGTTTGCAGATTGAAAGCGGCGAACGCGACATTACCGCTGCACTATCACCCGGTGTACATGAGTGGACTGCGACACATTCCAAACTTTTCATTCCGAGCGGCGTCAACGTCACTCTCTTCGGATCCATCGGTCAAAATGGCCTGCTTCCCTCGGCGTCGGAAGAGCGAGTTGTTGTTGTGGGCTCCACCGTCGCAATCAACTCGCCACCTGCCGCGACTAACGGCACTTTTGTCGTTGAGAGTGGCGCTACACTGACGCTTGTGGGGCTTACATTTGAGGACATGCGTGGCACCATTGTGAGGGTGAGCGAGGGGGGCATGCTTGGCGTCATGACGTGCGCATTCCGTTGGACGCAGGATTACGCGTCGCTACCCTCGACGAATCACTCAAGCAGCGGCGCCGATGCAGAGTCTGCGCTTCACGTGCTTGGAAGTGCACACTTGAACTATACGATGTTTGACAATATTGGGCACGTGGACGCTGCGACGGCACTCGTCAATGGCGTAAACAGGGACATCGCATATGACTTTACCGAGTGGGATAACACTTCGGAGTCACGTGCCCATGTGCGCGTGGGTAGCCGTGGGGCCCTGCTGGGGACAGTCTGCACCTTCTCAGGTGGATCAGAGGTTGTTGCGGCCTTTGGAAACTCTCGCGTGTCGCTGGACGGATGCGAGTTTAAGGGCTGCACTCACCGCTGTGTAGTGGCGAGTGAGAACGCTACGGTCGCAATCGAAGGGGGGACTGCTGTTCTGAGCGAGAGCGGCGGGGCGTTTGTTTCTGCGGTGGGAGAGACGCGTGTGTATCTGACTGGCGTGCACGTATCAAACGGCATATACGAGCGTCTGCGATACGTGAATGAGTCTGTGCAGGGGCAGGAGGGGTGGCTGTCCGAGTGTGCGGCGATCGTCGTCAGTGGGCATGCGATGGTGGATGCAATTGACCTGTCTGTGACCCTCGGATCGTGCCGTGTGTTTGTCCTGTCGGGGATGGCGGCGGTGACGCTGAAGGGCTTTGTTGCAGCCGTCGAAGCCGCGTCGCACGTAATGATGGTGTCGCATGCGTCTTCAGTGAGTGTGATGGACTCTTCAATTGAGTGCGGCAATGTTATGATGGCTGTGTCGCTCTCGGGAACGACCGCCTTCTCGATTGCGCGGTCGTCAATGAACGGGACGCGGCTGTTTACAATGTCGGAAACCGCGACACTCGCTATGGATGGGGTCGAGGTGCGCATTGGATCGACGGAAGTGTCAAGCGAGGATGAGCATGCTTTTGTGCTGGTGGGTGAGGCATCCGCGTCTGTTCAGGGATGCCGAATTTCGTCAAAGGTGAAGCGGCACGTTGGGTATCACTCGAGTCACAGCTTTTTTCTTGAGGAGTCCTCGCGCCTCAACATCAGCTACACGAAAGTGTTTGACGTTGCGGGCGTCGTGGCGGCCTCGGGGAAGTCCGCTGTGATAATGCTGAGTGTGGATGTGATGGGATCGAGGCTGATGCCTTGGGAGAACTTGGAATTTTCTGATCAGCTCGACGATGCCATTGAAGGATCGGACATTGTGCGCGGCGGCGTCGTCGTGCTCGAGGGATCGGCTGTGTTATATGTGGCCGAATGTTTATTCCAATGGTTGTCGACGGTAGACGAAGGTGGCGTGGTGTATGCTGTTGGGCAGTCGCGCGCTACTATGGTGGACTCAATTGTCAGGGGAGCTGGCGGTCGTTGCGCGAAGGGAGGTGCGTTCTACATTGACGAACACTCTGAGATCAATGTCAGCAACTCCAAATTCGAAGGAATCCGTGCAATGTTTGAGTTTGTTTTGCAAAACTTGATAACTAAGGATTGTTGGGGTGGTTTTGCAATAGTGCGCGGAGACTCCGTGCTCCGTGTGGACAACGTTGAGATACGAAAACCCCAAGCGAAAATAGGGGCCATTTTCTACGAGTCGGGCAATGGGCAGGTAATAGCACGCAACGTGAGTTTTGAATCTGCCGTGGCGAGCGACCGGGCGGGAGTCGCGTTTGTTTCAGAGGGCGCGTCGCTGGATGTCGTTGGACTGCGCGGTGTGGATGCGTGGGCAGACGCAGAGGGGGCGATATTCATGGCCTCTGATGCAGCGTCCGTGACGGCGGTGGATGTGCACGTGACCACCGTGGCGGCGTATCGTGGAGGACTTGTTTCGGTGATGGGCTCGGCCGTTGTCAGCATCCATGACGCTGTTGTCCGTGGAATCAAAGTGCGTAACCACTTTCTGCTCGCTGTGATTTTCGGAGAACGAGAAGACTCCACCGAATCTGCAGAAATCGCGTTGGCCGGAGTGACGCCTATTGGCGGGGTTATCTACGCTGGTGAGCGTGCAACATTGCGGGTCACAGGACTCGTGACTTCACAGGTGGAGAGTGACTGGCTGGGTGCAATAGTGGGCGTGGCTGACAGTACGGTGGTCGTGCTGAGCGATGTTCACGCGTACGACATTGTTGCAGAGGGCAATGGCGGCGCGGTGTACGCCATGGGGTCATCGAGTCTGACCATGGATGGCGTGCGTGTCAATCGTGTTGCGGTAAATGGTCACGGGGGCTTCTTGTATGCGTCGGGGCGTGCACGCATCACCATGAGGAACGCCGAAGTTGGTCACTCAACGTCAGTGAGAAACGGCGGTGTCCTGTACATTACAGACTCTGCTGTCGTCAATTTGTGGAATGCGGTCGTCACCAACGCATCCTCTTTGGGGATCGGCGGAGTGTTGTACTTAGTTCGAAACGGCACTGTCAGCATGCGAGATTCGAGAATATCCGAGTCCCGTGCCAAGGGCTCCGGAGGCGTGCTTTTCTCGCTTGGCACCTCGCGCACGATGTTGGCCAACACGACAGTTGTCTCGGGCACATCGCTGGAGGGCGACGGGGGCTGTCTATACCTGGCCGAAGCGGCATCGTTGCTTATATCCAACTCCACGGTGCAATCTTGCAAATGTGAGCTACGGGGCTCCTTCCTGTGTGTGACAGGCACGTCGAGCGCGTGGCTATTCACCTGCAGCTTATCGGATGGGTGGGCTGGTGAGAGAGGGGGCGGGATATTTGCAACGGATGCGACATCTGTGCTTATGCGGACAGGTACCGTATCTGACACGACATCGATGGAAGGTGGAGGCTTTCTTGCTGCTGAGGGAGAATCACGTGCGCAATTTGAGAACTGCTCGTTTCGAGGTGTTCGATCGATTGGCGGCAATGGAGGCTTTGTGCTTGCGTATGAGCATTCTAATGTAACGTTTGCTGATGGTCGCGTGGAGGATGCGAGGTGTGATGTCGGACTCGGAGGCGGTCTGTATTTGTCTGATTTCGCCACAGCCGTTGTGTCGGGATACTCGCTTGTTGGGTTGCGAAGCTTACAGAATGGTGGGATAATGGCGCAAACGGGCGCTTCGATTGCACGACTGCTGTCGTGCGTCGTGGAGAATGTGTGGAGCGATGGAGCTGTGCCGGGGATTCTTCTTCGGGGAGCGTCCGTTTTGCATACGCGGGGTCTGCACGCAACAAACGTGATGCGACCGGTGGGCTTTGGGGAAGTGTGGCTGTATGCATCTGAAGGGGCTGCGGAGCTGTCGGACGATGTGCGCTGTGACAACTGCACCGCACGCCTTTACAATAGCGAGAAAACGTTTTACTTTTTTCTGTGGTTTTCCATTTTCCCCAATTCCGAGTTATGGGAGACTAGTTTTGACGTACCTGTAAGATTTGAGGACTACGCGGAACGCGCAATTGCTGATGGTGCGGCGACTATGTTTATGTATGTTGGAGCGGACGCCATCGGGTACACGCTGGACACAGATACGTCGTTTGCAATCGGACAAGTGCGCTTTACGACCTCGTTTATACGCGTCAGAACAACCGTGATGATGTCTATCTGCTTATTCTCTGACATGGCTGGTATGTCCATCGAAGCCACGGGCAAAGTAGTATTAGTTGACGGAGCATTTGTGCGCACCACAGTTGAAGTTCGTGGCTATCTCAATTTGCTCACTGCGTCATTCGACGAGTCGTCGAGTCTTGTTGTCTCTGGGGACGGCTTTGTGATCTGCAATGAATGCAAGTTTTATGGCACATCCTCGCGGCGGGCAATCGACATTGGCGCTGCGCGGACTGGGCCGCCGGTCATTCTACTCGGCTCCGCAATAGCATCCTTTATGGACCTTGTCGTTAAGAGCATCAGCACGGTTGGGAATGGCGGGTTTGCGCGTATTTCGGATTACGCAATACTGCAAGTACACACCGCGACTGTCGGCCGAATCAGTGCATCCGGGAACGGAGGGTTTGTGAGCGCTGAAGCGGCGTCGGGCGGGTCTTACAGCTCGCAGAGGATAGCTATGACAAACATGACGATTCAGGAGGCTGTTGCTGGGAGCGGCGGGGGCTTGATTTTCGCTGCGGGATATACGGCGTGTGTGATGTTCAACGTAAATGTAATCACGTCCAGTGCCGTTGATTCTGGTGGGCTCATTCTCTTGGATGAATACGCGTCCATACGCATGGTCGGTGTGCGCATCGGGAACAGCGGTGTGTCTGGGGATGGCGGCGGCGGCGGCGGCGTCATACATGGGCGCGGATCGCCGTCAGTGTCGCTCACGAACGTGGTAGTAACGGAGGGTCACTCATCGTCAGTTGGGGGTGTGATCAGTGTTAATCCGTTTGCCGTTGGCGTGGATGAGTCCCTCCCGACCGTCTCGCTCAACGGCGTTACTGTTGCATCAAGCTACGCGCGCTCAGGTGGCGGGCTCATTTACACACGCGGGGCTGTTATTGACATTGATGGGTGCCATTTCAACAAGGCAGAGTCGGACGGTCCCGGTGGATTTCTACAGTGTACGGGAGACAGGTCGTCGTCCATACACATACGCACGAGCATGTTTGCAGCAAGCGCATCGGGCACGTCTGGCGGCCTTGTGAACCTCAACGATGAGTCATTCGTGTCATTCGCAGACTGTGTAGGCGGTCAGTTTTCCGCACGCATTGCCGGCGGAGCTGCCATCGTCAAGGGCGGACGGCTTGAGCTGTGGAGGTGCGTCATCATTGACATGGGTGTTGCCAGAGGGGCAGGAGGAGCGTTTAGCGTGGAGGCCGGCGTGTTGGCACTCGTGGACAGCACTTTTCAAAGGTCGTTTGCGGGGGTGGGCGGTGGATTCGCAGTGATCCAGGCGGTCGGCAGCGCATTGTGGACGAATGTCACCATTGAAGATGCCGACTCGTTTTATCTCGGTGGAGGCGTGTGTGCGATGTCTGGGCTGGGTTCACTTGTCGGAATAGGTGTTACTGTGCGAAGGTCAACTTGTTTTGGTCCCGGTGGCGCGTTCTTGGTCGACGGATATGCATCGCTTGTTTTAAAATATTCCACGCTTCTTCATGCAACGTCTTCATTTGGTGATGGGGGCGGAGCTTCCATAGCTGGCAAGTCAACTGCGGTGCTGTCGGATGTGCTATTTCAGGATGTTAGCTCACCTGGGGTCGGTGGCGCAGTATCTTCACGTGGAGAATCGAGGCTTACTCTTGTGCGTGTGCATATAGAGCGCGCACGCTCCTCCGAGGGTGACGGTGGAGCGCTAGCGGCGGGGGACAAGGCAGTCGTGGGCGCTACTAATGTTAGCGTGGTTAATGCAAGTGCGCCCACGGGACGTGGAGGTGGGTTGAGCCTGTCTGGATCGGCAGTGCTCTTTGCGGAGGGCCTTCACTTGTCGACGGTGGCGGCGTACGAGGGGGGAGCTGTGGCGGTGTCGAAAAATGTTGCCGTGGCTTTGGTGGACTCTGTCTTTGAAAATGCGGATGCAGACTCGAACGGCGGGTGCTTACTGGCGTTGTCGGGGTCCCTATCAATCCACAACGGCAACTTCACCAACTGTCGGGCTGCTAAGGTGGAGTCGACGTATGGGACGGGAGGATTTCTGTATGTGGCGGACAGTGCAGGGCCTGGGCTCTTCGTTCAACACGCTACAGTGCAGGGTTCTGAGGCCGCGGCGGGTCCTGTCGTGTTTTCCACGTCCAATCTGCACAACACGGACGCTTATTTTGCGTCCGCGACACATTATAATGCGCAATACGGCAACGGCACTTTTGCGTCGCCACCTGCCCGATTTTCAGTGTTGGGAGCGGATGGTAAGGCGATTGATGCGCCTGTGAGTCTGGTAACGGGCGGTTACCTTCCCACGTTTGCGGTTACCCTCGCCGACGCGTACAGAAACGATGCCTTTGCATCTCCGTTTCTTCCGTTGGCGATTCGTCTGAGTGTTGCCGAAGGCTCCAATTGTACTATCAGCGGCGACCTTACAAGGACGTTTGTTTTATCGGCGCGGGTGGAGTACATCGACACGTCGGTGCGTGTATCATCGCCCTCGGTGCCAGCAACGTGCGTAATTGTGTTCCGGTCCGGAAATCTGCTGTACTCTGACATGGATGCGCTGTTCGGCACTGCCAAACTCGGGGTTGGAATCGCCCCGTGTGGTGACGGGACTGCATTGACCGTGGAGAAGGAAAGTGGTCTGTTTGTGTGCGGTGATATAACGTCATCTGCACCGCTTAATGCGTCGGGAAGCAGTACGTCCACCATTGTCGGAGTGACTGTGGGAGTATCGGCTGTATGCCTTGTTGCGCTCGTGGGAGCGTATTTGCTGGTGCGACGGGCGCGGCGGCAGTGGAACCAAAAACAGATTGACGATTTTGCTCGCCACGTGCAAGAATGCTCCCCGGACATCGCACAGTTGGAATTGCCAATGGACTGCATCGAGCTACAGGACGAACTGGGCCATGGCGAATTCGGAATCGTATACCGAGCTCAGGTAGCTATTCGCATGTGTGCATGCTTGCTTGCCTCTTTTTTATCGAGGAACCGTTTGTGTATGTGGTGTACACAGGGGAGGGGGCTCACATGTGGGAATATCACGACGAACCGCATGCTCCAACATGCGACTCTTGGCTTTACTAACATCCACTCTGCTATTACCTGAGTGTATGCGGTCCATTTGCACGCAATCATCCTGTTGTTAGCTTTGATTCCAAGAACTCGAATCGCATTTCAGCATCCATGGTTTGGCACACGATTCGCGTGTAACCGACTTCCATCAGTACGAAATCAACACCTCTTTAACAACGCTTTCTATTTCTTGCCAACATCCACTTAATTTGGTTTACTGACCTAGACCATACTGGCCGTTATTTAACGGTCACTTTTACGACATTCTTTCCGGTCATGATATCTCAGGTCATGTTTGGGAGTACGATTCGAATGTGCGCCGCAAAGAGTCTGAAGTCGGGTCTTTCTGTAGAACAACGCATCCAGTTTATGTCCGAGGCGCAGGTGAGTGACAGCAACCTCTTGTCTGGCGGCAGTCTGATACATATTAATTCGTCGTTTTTCCGAGCTTCATGCACACCCATGGCTATGCTTTAGTTGACACGGCGGGCTACTGCTGCATTGTTCATTCGTTTACTATCAGTAGTCCAGCATGCATCCGTGTCGTGAGTGCATCAGACAAGTCCCGTGTGTCAAACTATGTCGATACCGCATTTCAGTGACGGCTTTAATTATGAACTTGATTGGCATGACCCACTCTAATCTCTGCAGATAATGCTGAATCTGAAGCACAAAAACGTTGTGAGTCTTGTCGGCGTCCACACCACAACAGACCCTATGCTGTAAGTGCTGTTATGATCATTGTCAGTGACCGTGCCAGTTGTTTTCAGTCCTGTGCCCAGTCAGTCGGTCTGGTGGTCAATTCAGTACTACCATCCGGCCGGCGACCTGCCGACTTGCCGACAAGCAATACTAGCTCTGCTGCGATTAATTTATTCAAATTAGCTGAGCAATCGCACCTACGCGCCCCTTATCTCTTTCTCTTTCCCTTTCCTTTTTTATTCTCCAGAATTATTCTCGAGTATGCGCCACACGGCAGCCTGAAGGGCTTTTTGGGGAAGTTGGCACGACATCGGCACAGAAACAAGGCTCTGACAATTGACGCTCTCCTCGCGGGATTTGCAAGGGGCAAGTACCCTCCAGGGGTTCAAATGTGCACACACTGTATGTTTCCCACTGTCCACAAGTGTAGGACATGCATTTGTTCATCTTTGCAATTTAACTGAGACATTTTGCTCATGATGTGCCGAATCTGCCCGGTTATCCCATCGACGTTTTCTTGCAGATATTGCCGAGGGAATGAAATATCTTGCGACACAAAATATCGTGCACAAGGTGAGATACACACTCTGCCAAGGCTACTTTGTCTCTCTTATTGGAAAGCCGCGGTTTAGCTACATGTGCCGTTGGATTTCCTATTAAACATTGCCGGCAACCGGCCGTGTCATGAGGGCATCGCGCTGCTGACTCGACAATGTTTTACTGGGCTCCTGCACTATCTCTTGTAAACTGAAGGACCTCGCTGCAAGGAATGTAATGGTCGGAAACGATGCTCTCGGCGAGTATGTTTTGAAGGTGAATATGCGCTAACAACACATGCCTATACTCAGCCGAATGTCTCAAGTGGTTGAAAAGGCCCGTTACTTCCTTTCTTCGTTCAGCTGCAATGCAATCTCAGTCCACAGCCATCAGAATACCAGTATCTTCTATGTGAATTTCCGAATTGTTCCGTATGATCCTCACCAATTTTGTTGCAATTGTGGCACTGATCTTTGAGACACAGTCCAGACACAAACTGCGTGTGTCGACGGCAGCAAAGTAACTCTAACATCGCAACTTCCGTTTGAATTCCCCGGCTTTCCCGCGGCCGTGGACGCACAGGTAGCAGATTTTGGATTGTCGCGCGAGACGGATAACGGCTACTATCGCAAATCTAAAGGTCTGTGTCATGTTATGGCCCTCCAGACGCTAAATCGCTCCATTGCTCTTCTGGGGTGCATGCAGCCATAGGCACACACCACTGATCCCTAACCACTGGCAGTGTAGCAACCGACGAGCTGTCGTTTATATCTGTCGTTTATATCCCATTTCATTTGTCTTTAATATCTTCATGTTACAACCCGGAAACAGCGGCACCCATACCGATCAAGTGGACCGCAATCGAATCATTACAAAGAAGTGTCTGGTCGTGGAAGTCGGGTACGCAAACTCATGCTCAATTCACGAGCATTATCTGCTCTTATGCACGATGACACCACAATGGCAGTTGGCCTTGTGTCAGAGTGCGCACACCCCACTCTATCTTAATGGGTCGCTGAGGGTCTTGACATGTTGTGTGCTTTGAACCGCAGATTGCTGGAGTTTTGGCGTCGTCCTTTGGGAGTTATGGACGTTTGGCGAGGTGAGCACGGCCATAAAAAGTTCTCGTCGCACTGGCAATCCCAGATGTCACATGCCAATTCAATGTATGGATCCACTTTTGTTTAGCCCCTGCGCATGCATATCCATGTGATATAATTGCCAAGTGACATGGTGTGTCGTTTCATGTGGGCAACAACGCGGAAATATTTATTTATGCAGTGTGTCTGTGGCGAGATCGAGAAAATGACCTGTCAGCCTTGCCCACCTTGACTTATACATCACCAGAACCCTTACCCGGGAGTAGCAAACACCGAAATACTCAAGCATATTGTCGCCGGAAATCGCCTCGAATGCCCGCAAAAATGCCCGCCAGAGGTTTACGAAGTGATGCTGTCGTGCTGGTGTGCGCAGCCGGCGGGCCGACCGACATTCGCTGAGCTGGCCGCATACTTCGACGGGTTCCACGAAAGCAAGCGAATGGAAAGCCAGAAAAGCGCAGCGCTCACAAACGGCGGAACCCTGTTGAATATTCTCTCGCCAGGGGCCCAACTTAGAGACCGCGCGGGAATTCGCACCCAATTGACCGTATCCACCACTGACGACATGCAAGAAAATCTTGCAAAGCAACGGAACACCACGGACGTCGACGGAAAATTGCTGCAAAAATTGTACGATAACAAAATGGAGAACACACCATCGAATCCTTACGTCGGCTTCAACGACGTGCCGTGGGATCAGGTCGACAGCAGCGAGGGCGAGGGTCGGCAGCTCAGCAGAGGTCTTCGCAACCACGAAAGTGCATACGCAAACGATCCCGAGTGTTCAGCATTCTCCAACGAAAACGTGGAAAGTCACAACAGCGACTACGTACACCTATCCAGTGGCAGTGTACACAATGCCCTGCAGACCATTGCAGTGGAAATCCGCGACAGCGACGTGTGACAAAAAAATGAAGAATGAACAGTCACGTCTAATAAACGAGAGGATTATGCGACATCCAAATATGGCCTCACGAACAGTCTGTACAACATTAATCAAGTGAAAACCCCCTCCTCCCCGACCTCGCAAAAAGTGCCGTCAGTTCTTCAAATTCAATACTGAAACAGATCTGACAGTCTGTACAACATCAATCCCTCAGTGAAAACAGGTGAAACGGACTGACCCAAAAAAATCAAACTCAAGAATTCCATCTATCTAAAAATAGCCTACAGCCGTAGCACTGCCGGTGGTGGGATTCGAACCCACGCACATCTCACGATGTAGGGGAACTTAAGTCCGCCTCCTTAACCATCTCGGACACACCGGCCGCTCGGTAACATGTTACCAGATATGGTAGCTTTCACCCCGTTAACGTGGAAATTTCAATATAAGTATCGTAATGTATTTCGATTCTTTCTGACGTCCCATAACTATCGAAACGGAAGTGGTGAAATGGCTGTTGTGGAGCTCTCCATACCCACGCAAAATCAAGGCTCAAGTGATGGATAATGTCATGGATCTATTTCCTGAAGGTGCACACCTACAACCGCACCGTTTCTGTTGACAACACGACCCTTGATGAGCCCCAATCTACAAACGCCGTACAATGACCTTATAAACAATGAAACAACATCTTTGAAACTTTGTGTTTAATACTCCGCACTCTTCATAGTTCCATTCACTCTTGATCAAATACAGACATCAGGTCGCCAAGGTATGCCCGGAGATTTATCACACTGCGAAAAACAGATGGAAAGTCAGAGGAATTCGTGCGTGTTAGCATGCTACTTGTGCGCTTGCTTCTAATTTGCAGACATTCATTAGCTTACCCAAGATATCCGGATCGCTCAAGCCGAACAAAGTTGACAAAGGCAAGGATTGCGTGGAAGAGGTTATTGCGGCCCTGTAAACCGGCAAAAAATCATACCACAAACGCAAAAAGTAAGTGTGATGGATGCCAATAGAAAGCACACCTGCCAAGCAAAATGCGATTAAGATCCAACCTGCTGAATCTCGAGAACACCTTCGCGCGTTACATCCTTGAAGACGGGGGGATGCGTCTGCGACTGATATATGCAGAAGTCGTGTGCTGATTTGTCTGCAGTGAGAATTGTGAGGAAAAAGAGAGGGGGAGGAGATATTTAGTCATGCTTCAATGAACGATGCAAGAAAGAACAATCACACACATGAAATGAGGCCTTCGGAGGCAGTACCAACCTGGAACATTCGGGGTGACAACATAGTATTGCGACGTGAACGGACGCCCGTTTGCGAAGCGCGGATCCTCCGGGAGAAGGATATCCATGTGCGTACAGAACAAATGGATGACAATCTGCAGGCAGACCGCAATGATATAATTTGCTGCGAGCGTGAGACATCACCCACTTGTCTGACTGGGTATATGAACTTCTGAGTCAAAGAAGCCTTACACAAAGCTTCAGAAGAGAATTTGTCTGGGACATCTGTGTGCAAGTGCGGCGCCCATTACCTGAGAGTCTGTGGGGAGGTCGGTTATCCATGGTGAGCCCTTCCATGCGCCGCCGCTGTCCCACCGGAAGCTAGCCAGACAGCCGCCACTTGCAAGCTCTGTGAAATGGAGGAGCTCATACTTATGGTTATATTTTGGAAAAGTAAAAATGCCTGACAGATGTCACTCAACCTTTGGAGAGGACATAAATCACACAATGCACTAAGCTGAATAAAGGGGGCAGAACAACAACACAACCAAACGGGGAAAACGCACACAATTTGTGTGCATCTCACCTTTAATTCTGTGAACAAGATATTCCTGTGATGTCGCACCAATGACCTCAAGATAGCGTTCGATCCGCAACCGCTGCATTGCGAGGGGCTCCTGTGCATGCACAGGAAGCCAATTCGATCGGAGGCACACAAGAGGGAAAGATTAACAAGAAAATTACGGGTCAGCACCAACCACCACCGGCTAATTGCAGCATGCAGACGAACTTACAATAAACACATAGGTACAGTCGTAGCCGCAAATCCATCCACTTACATTGGGCGCAATCTGTCGCAGCTGCTGCTGAAGAGAAGGATTCAGTGCTGTGGACGACGCTGCAACTGCAAAACAGTATATCATATCAATACCTCGGGTGGATAATAGCACAAAAGTGTGTATGGCTACTGTATGTCTGAAATGCAGGTGACGCATTTACTCACCACCAACAACAAGGTCGGTGCGTCCGCAAGCGGCAAACGCTTTGTTGTTCGCGTCAATAGCAGCAACAAGCGGCTGAAGCACTGCCTTTGCAAGCCACCGCCGACATCCTTCAACGTGCGACTCGAGTATGTTTTTGTTCGCGACGCGGTTAGTCAATTTAGCGTCTGCAATGGTCGTGAGAAGACTCGATTTGTCCGTTCCGGGACCCGTCGCGCGCGCGCCACGAGCAGACGCAGCAGCATCAACACTCCACTTGGCTGTGTGGTACGGTTGTGCCGCAACATACGTCGTTCTGTTGTTGCGGCCAGTCAAAATGAAAGGGCGGTGAGCACCAAATTGCAATCTTGCATACACTTTTGCGGATTCGGCTACAGAGACGGACTACGCAATTCCCGACAAAAAAGGCCCACCTGTCCATGCCCAACGAATGCATGCCGCCTTGATCACCCATCATCGTGTACTGGTCCGCGCCATCCTGCCCGAGGGTGGTCGTGTCGCTTGCAAGCAGCCGCCGCAGTCCACGCGAGTCCGTGATGGGGTCGCCAAGCACCGGACTCCGCGGAGACTCCTTTGCAATCCCCGCCGCCGTCATCACAGACGTCAATACGGTGCTGCCAATGGGTGTCCTGGGCGTCGACGACGAGGGCGTGCCTGCAGCATACGCTTTAGGCGTTGACTGACGTGCTCCGGACGACGGCGCTGACCGTGGCATTGCGGTCACGGGAGTCCCTGCAAGTGCTGCCATTCCTGCAGCGATTGACGCTGGGGTTGCAGGAGGCGCCGCCTGCGGTGTATTGGAGGCACTCCCGAACCTGTACTTGGAGACAACCGATGTGGGGGTCGATGGCTTTCTCGAGGGCTGCAAAGGACGACATTCATATTATGAAGCGGTGTGTGTGTGTGTGTGTGTGTGTGTGTGAGCGTCCGTGTATGCGTATGTGCGTGTGTGTGTGTGACAGTGTGGATCCTGTAAGCAATACTAGAGTTGTAGCCAATCGTGCATCCATAGCTTTGAATGACATATAGTAAAGCAATAAAATAATTGGCCCACCGAATATGAACCACTGATCAGAGATCGATCGCGCGATGTTGAGGCAAAAGGAGTCGCATCTGCAGTGTGATAAGCATAAATTTCAACAACAACTAGAATATGTCGCAATAATAATAAACCGCCACACACGCTTAACTAAAGCATAGAAAACTCAGACAGCAAACACCGAAAAGCCAGGAAAACAGCAACATTCAGCATTGAATGCACGCTCATCCGGAAAATAAAACCCACCGCCGCTTGACACGCTCGCATCTGGGGCAAACGAGCCGTACACAAAGTAGATCAAATCGGCAATTGCAACGACTGCAAACAGCGCGGACATTCCTTTGAAGAGATATCCTGTGGCGCGAAAATGAAAGCGATTGTGAGCGGTGATAGGAAAGGGCAAAATGAAGCAAACAAATCAAATAGTGAACATGACATACACAAAAGTGCAATTGTTACAACTCCTCCCACACAACATCAAATCACTCCCCCCC
>CALSCR010002916.1:0-18952 GCA_943704495.1 Pigoraptor chileana | reverse complement strand
GCCCCTCCCCCCCCCCCCCCCACACACACACGCACACCTCTTTTTTTGCCATTGTGCTATGCTTTGGTTCAAACTCGACAACAGGTGCGACATGCCAGCGCCTCTCTTCTACAGTACCTCCGCGAAAGCATCAACACTGCAGAGACGACAGGCGCTGGATCTCTCTTGAACTTTGGTCGGGAACTGCTTGCAGCATTCGCACGCCACGAAAAAGATGATCGCGTTGCGCTTCCGCTGCTGAAGACAGTCGACGCGCTGTTGTCGAGTGGGGTGCTCTCTCCTCTCGGCGATGGAGGGTGGGGAATGGCACTGTCTGCTCTCCCTATCGCGCGCGTGCACGAATCTAGCAATCTGTATTTGTCTGTCCATGCGTTTCCTTGCTGCTGTTTTGCTCTCTTCCTCCCTCTCTCTCTCTCTCTTTCTCTGTGTGCATGTGTGTGTGTTTATGTGCGCTTACATTTCGATTTTATTGTTTATTGTAATTGTGCTTGTGTTTGAATGTGATGTGTGTTTACTTTTCACAGGTCGAGTTGGCCGATCGATCTTTTGAATGCGGTGAAGAAAGAGATTGCGAATAGTGGCGACGCACACAAGCTCATCGCCAGCATCAACGTGTGAGTGTGTCTATGAATCTGTTGTTGCTGCTGTGTTATTGTGTTGTGTTGCGGTGGTGATTTTGCCTGTGTTGGAGACGCCAATTATGCGATTGGTGTCAAGCTTGTTCAGCGGCTTTTCTTGGTGCCATATTTACTGATAGATTCTTTACACACACACACACACACACACACACACACACACACACACACACACACACACACACACAACCGTTCTCGTGGCAGAATCCATATTCTTTGATGAAACCTGAATGCATGCACATCCTTGTTGGTTCTCCTCGCACATACTCTTCGACTCACACTCTTTCTTTCTTCATTGGGTCTGCTCACACTCACTCTCCTATGACGCCACAACAGGCGATTTGTCCTCAAGGAAGGCAAAAAGCTCCTCGACACCCCGGAAGGCGTTTCTGCGTTCGAGGCTATTATTGCCCAAGTCCGAGCTGGCCAACTCGCAAAGCAGTAACGCTGACGTAACGGAAGGAGTAGCGAGCGGGGTTTACTACCTTGCGTTTCTTTATCCGTCCCTGGCAGTGGGAAAGACTGTGCGAGGCTATGTGAAATATATGCTGATTTTCTCTCATCCTATGCTCAGACAGCTGATTTGAATCCTACTTTCATCCGTCACTCTCTGCTGTAACCAGAGGCGTGTGCGTATGTCTGTGTGTGTGTGTGTTTGTGTGAATGACGTATACGCCTGCCAGCAAGATTAATGATGACAAGTGGCTGGACGTGCGTGCACGTGTGTATGCATGCCCGTTTGTATGCGTGTGTTGGCATGGGTGAATGCCACTTTATGCAAATGGAGAGATGAAACAGGGCGTTGCAGTGAACATGGAAAGAATCAAAAACAAACAAAGAGACAAACAGCGGCATACGCAAAATCACGACTCAACACAAGCTAAAGATGCTGACACACACAGACACAGACAGCACTCAACTTCTGCACAAAACGACAAGCCAACGCGCACGCACGCACGCATGCACGCACGCACAACATGATGCTAAGCGCCAGTTGCCACTGGATTGTATATATCAAAAGGATAGTGAGGGCGGGGAGAGAGTGACACCCCAACTGTTGCCCACAGGCACAGTGCATTCAGTCTGACCAATAGTAGTCCTCCTCCTCCTCGCTGTCGCCGCCGCTCTCTCCCACAGTGACATTGAATGCGTCCGCAGCCACTGCAAAGCCACCACCACCAGCTCTCTTGGCATTGGTAAGTGCAATCCGCCCCCCGCCCACGCGCGCACCAACACCGCCGTCCGCTTTGGGGCGGGCGACACCCAGAGATCCCCTGCCACTGCCACTGCCAATACCACTGCCAAGCGCAGTACCCACAGCCCCACTCGACGCCTTCCCGCCCCCCACCGTACGTCGTCCAGTGCGCATCCGCGAGACATACGCATCTGCCGCGTCCCTGTCAATTGGGCGCATTAGCTCGCGCTCAATTGACGGACCGCCGCCGTCGGACGCACTCTCTTCATCCTCGCTGCTGCCACTGCTTGCCCTTGCCGGCCTTGTGCGACCGCTATTTCCCTTACTTGGCACCCCACGAGCGCCCCTGCCGCCGCCACCACGTGCCCCTCTGCCCCGGGTGCCTCCCCTGCCACCACGACCCCTTCCGCGCCCAGCACCGCCACCAGCACGTGATGCATCTCCATCCTCGTCATCGTCGTCTGATGACGTCGTTGCAGACGTGTCGGATGACGACAGCACCGGTGATGTCGCCGCAATCGCGTCAGGCTTGCCACCCTTCCCCGCATCACGTGCCACCGAACTCTCCTTGAGCGGCGTCGAGTCGAACACATCATCCTCACCCTTAGCCTGCGCCAGTTTGTCCATTAGCCCACGCAATTGCCGCCGTCGCTTCAGCGTCTTTGCTCCACCTTCAAGCACAATCGCATCGTCGTCGTCCGCACCTTCTCGGGATCGCTTGGCACCGGCTTTGCCAGCATTGGCATTCCCGGTCGCATCTGCACCCGAATCGGCAGCCGATTTCTTTGCAGGTGGCTTTCGCTTGCCTTGTATGGGGGTCGGGTGCCTGTCGTGAAACTTGGTCCGACACTCGCGCGCTGTTCTGGTTGCCACGCGACGCGCCACCGCATCCCAGTAGTTCGACTCACCCGGATGCACCTTTGCGACAGCGGCGGCGAGGGCGCTGCGCTCGGCCTCGGTCCATGGCCTCTCCTGGAAGGCATCCTCGTCAGAATCGGAATCGGAATCGGAATCTGAAGTTGTTGAAGAGGACGCCGATGAAGCAGACGCATCGGCATTGTGCTTGGGCGCGCTTGGCTGTTATGCACAACGTGGCCACACAAAAAATATTAATAAACAGGATGGCGAAAGGAACACACACACACACACACACATATATATATATATATATATATATATACAATCCAATGTGGACATAAGAAGTGCGACATTGCGGACGGCAAACACAGACCCCTTCTTTTCTCCACTTCATTCCACTCATCTCTAACCATTCCAAGCCAATAGGTGTTCGCTTTGCTTCCACAACGAACAACACCAATTCACCCAAACCGCCACACAATACGCCCCCACCCACCTTCGCCATCACAACGGGCTTGCGGTCGTCGTCGCGGGGCTGCTTTCGGACGGCCGCGCCCTTCCCACGTCCCGAGGGACCATACATCGTGTTTGCCAGAGGACTCGCGCCAACCACAATGACCTCGCCCTTCCCAGACACAATAATACGCTCCCCAGCCCAAAACGCAAGCGGTGGCTTCGCCAAGCGGCCGCTTCGTGTGGGACGCGACGCCGACCCGGATGATCCCGCCGATCCCGCCGACCCCAGCGATTGGTGGGCAGCGCTCGAGCGCATTGAATTCGGCGCCGGAGTTGACGGTTGGTGTTCCGGCAATCCAACAGCGACTGCGATCAAATGTGCGAGGGAGAGAAAGAGAGGAGAGAAAGAGAGAAAGAGAGAGAGTGAGAGGGAAGGGAGAGGATTGTGTGACGGATAAATCAGAATATGCTTGACACGAAAGTTAAAACTGTTGCGAGAATAGAATTCCAAGAAA
Organism: Pigoraptor chileana; assembly: GCA_943704495.1. Lineage (NCBI taxonomy): Eukaryota > Filasterea > Ministeriida > Capsasporidae > Pigoraptor > Pigoraptor chileana. The sequence goes on along the minus strand of CALSCR010002916.1, from coordinate 15,293 downwards.
AAGCAAAGGCACCTGCAGTACACACACATACACACACACATACACAAACAGACACACATACACATACACATACACACAGACACACGCACACACGCATGAAGATGATTCCAATAGCACGCAGCAAACACACACCACTCTTCTGAGGACGGCCGCGCCCTCGTCCCCGTCCACCAGCCGCACCCGCAGTCCCGGGAGGCTCGACAGCCGGCGAGGCAGGCTTGACCGTAGTCACCGCAACCTGCGCATAAGTGGCTGTTTTCATCTTCTTTGGCGATGGCGCATCAGATGTCTGCGGCGACTTTCCCCGGCGCGTGTCCACACCCGCAGCACCCGATCCTTCTTTGCCGCCGGCATCGCTTTCGTTGCCATCGCGCCCTCTCTTTCTGCCATTCGCACTCATGTCCTTTGGCGGCGGCGGCGGAGCGTCGGGCGTTTGCGTGCGTGGCGGCACTGCCTCTCCCGCAGAGGCTTTGCCTGTCGCAGTCGGCTTGCGAGGGCTCGGTTGAGCTTTCTTTCCCGCCTTGTCATCCTCACCATTCGCAACGCCCTTCTTGGCATCACCGGTCGTCGCATTGCCCCGTTTGGACTCGGCAGCCTTCGGACTGCCAGATTTGGCGGGCGATTTCCCTGACTCCTTCACGGGAGTGACATCCGAAGCCGCATTTGGATCGACCGTCCCCGGGTGGACGTCCGCAGTGACTGGTGCGACGCCAGTGCCACCTACGTCATTTACCGTCTTCCGTCGCTTTGACGGGGGCGTGTCGGCTTCCTTCCCGGGCGTGGCGGGCCGTTTGGCAGGCGACAATGACGCAAGTTCCGTCGCGACCGATGACGCAATCTCCGTCAGTGGTGCCACAGGCACTTTCTTCAAGGGGGTCGCCCCGTCTTTGCGTGTCACTGTGCCACTTGAGTCGGCGTTCGATGCGTCCTGTCCACCGGTCACCACCCCGGAAGCCGGGACAGCAGGTGTGCCGTCCGTCGCACCGGCATCTTTCTTGCTTTCATCCGGGACAGCCGCATCATGAGTGCGTTTCGCAGCACCACGGGACAATGGCGACGGCGTTACTTTTTCGTTCGCATTCACAGCGGTGGCACGTGCGTGTGCACTCGCAGCGGATCCCACTGTCGCAGACGAAGGTGCAGAGGGTGCAGTGGCAGTAACAGTGGCAGTGAAAGCGGGCGACTGATGTCCCCTGCGTGTGGATCGCCCACGCCGTGCGGCCGCCTCCATATATGGACTCTGATCGTCTCCGATCGCGGCATTAGCGTCTTCCTTTTCTTTTCCCTGTTCGCTGCGCGTGTTGACGGAGCGCGATTGCGCCGGCGTTGAGGGCGTTACAGCCTGAGCAGGTGCCATGTCTACCTTTGCCGGAGTGGGAGTGGATGCGGCTGCATTGTTCTCCAGCTGCTTCCCAATGCCCTTGCCTCTCCCTCTGCCAGTGGATTTGGAGCCTGCAGAGGGCGTCGTGTTATCAGCGGCGGCGGGACTCGTCTTCTCTTCAGACGCTTTGGGAGGGACAGAAGTCTCCGATGACGACGTAATATGATTCGTTTCAATATGAGCGATGTCCACGTGACCAGCCTCTTTCGAGGGAGTGACACCGTCCGACGACGACGACGACGGAAGGAAAGTGCGCCACTTGGATGGAAACCCGCGACTGAATGCATCCGGCTGTGAAACGCCCGCCGCGGACATTTTGGCAGTGTCTGGACGTCCCCGGAGGCGAATGGCCGACCCGCCTTCGCACGTGAGCACCAGCGGCGACGGGCGATCGACCACCGGTTGGGACCGAAATTTATTGGGCGTTGATTCGGGGTTTTCCTCTTCCTCCTCGTCGTAAATCTGACCCACCACAACGCATGTACCGCTGTCATCTGTTTCCACATGCCACTTGCACACAACCGCAGCATAGTCGTCGGGGATCCCCCTTCCCTTCTCCGCCGTCCCTTTTGATGCAGACTTTGACGCCGACTTTGACGCCGACTTTGATGCTGACTTGACAGGTGTTCTCGCCTCAGCACCACCGGTGGAATCCTTGTCGGTCGCTTCAGACAATGCCTTGTGCCGTCGAGCCGACGCCGCTTTCCCGGCCTCGGCGTTTCCGTCCGCTGCAGGCGACTTTTCCTCCTGGCGGGCGGGGGAAGGCACTGCCTCATTCGCGGCGTCTGACAAACGCACAGACGCATTCGCATTATTCGCATTTGCATTCTGTCCGTCGTCGTTGTTATTACTGTTGCGCGATTCGCCGTGATCAGCACCGTCGCCGTGATCAGCACCGCGCTTCCTGGCAGAGCGCCGTGCTGGAGTCGCCGTCGCCGCTGATGCATTCACGGGCGTACCTTGTTTTTCATTCACGGGCGTAGCGGGCGTATTTACCGCCGAATGCGCCGCTTTAGTTCGATTGGTGTCATCGCGAGACAGCGCTTCGTAAGGTGCGATATTTGGCGGCATGTTTAGCACCGAGGTTGCGGCCGCATCGTTTCCACTAAGCTTAGCTGGCTCAGATGCCGGCGACGCCGTTTCTTTGCTGTCTGACGGGGTGGCTTTTCCTTTTCTGGCAGGCGTTTTTCGCACGGGTGCCTTCTTGGCAGGTGTTGGCACAGCAGCCGACGTGGGCGTGGGTTGCTCAGGCGCCGTCTCCACCGTCCGGGTCGCGTGCTCCTCAACATCACCGCAGAGCAAAGCGCTCTCGTCCGATTCAGGTGGTGCGATGACGGGAGTCTGTTTCGGGGCATGTTGTGCCAAGGGTGTTTCCGTATTAGAAGCAAGTGTGACTTCACCAGCCATTTCTGCCGCGGCGCGGGGGTCGACATCGGGAGAGCTCTGCCCCACATTGCCAGATTCTGCATTCGGCGCGCCGCTGTTGACCACATCACTACACGCATCACGTGATTTTGCTTCAGAGTGCAGGCTCTCAGAGGCAGCAGCAAGGGCAGACTGCTGCCCGTCAGTGCTTGCGGGGACTGGCGCAGGCGTCGCCGGAGTCAGCGAAGCCAATGACGATTGAACGGACGCCACAGGAGCAGATGGCGCCACAGTTGCCGCTGGTGACGCCACATGTGTCAGAGATGACGCCACACAGAGAGCCGCACCCGCACTGGGCGGCGCATCCAACCCCCGCCCCATCCGATTCGAGGGGAAGTGGCGCTCCACAGCCTCCGCCGCCACATCCGCCGCCATCATTCCCGCACCAATGTCCATCGAGTCGTAGTCGTCGTCAACGGCAACACCACGGCTGGATCGGCTGCCGTAGTAAGCGCCGAGATCCACAAATCCAAGCGAGTGCGAGAGATCATCGTTGACATCGCCACCCACACCAGGCATGAACATGAGCGAGATGTCGCCAGAGGGAGCGGCGGCGGTGGGCGGAGAAAAGGGAAGCGCAAATGGTTGTGCCGTCAATGACGACAGGTTACTGCCGATACCACCCGCGGCAGACGCAGTGATAGCTGAGGAAGCGTGTGTGGTCGCGGCACTCTTATTTGAGGCATTAGTAGCCGAGTCGACGACAGCGAGAGATTGCAGTGGGCCGTCTGACTTTGCGCTGCCAACATTTACATTCCCATTTGCGCTGTCTTTGTGTGAGTGCAGGGTGTGTGTGCCAGTGTGTGTGTTGTTGTTGTTGTCGTTGCCCACAATCGCAGATGCCACGCCAAGACCAGACAGTGCTGCAGCAACAGCGGCGGATCCGCCTATTCGCGTTGCGTTCGATGCAGGAAGCGGTCGCTTAAATACATCAATGCCTGACACATCGTGTGCATTCCCAGACGTTTGGTGTGCTGATTGCAGTGCTAGCTGTTGTTGTTGTTGTTGTTGTTGTTGTTGTTGTTGTTGTTGTTGTTGCTGCTGCTGTTGCTGTTGTTGCTGTCGCGCGATAACACCTGCATCCACGCCAGGCATCCCTCCGAAAGGAGAGTGTGTGGACGATGCGAATTGCGGCGCGGGACTTGCCAGTTTGCTCGCCACAACCTGTGTATTGTTTGTGTGTGCGATTTGTGTGGTTTATGGTGGGAAAGAGTGAGCAGTGGGAGTGGGAGCGGATGTGAAAGAAAAACAATGCAAACCTATGCACACAAAAGAGAGCGCCCAAATAAACGGAAGCCTTACGGGTTATACTCAATGCACGATGATAATACATACAACAGCGTATATGCGCTGCCGCTGAGCGAATACATGCTATTGAAACCACACACCAACAATCACACACACACACACACACACAAACACACGCAAGCCCACGAATCCCCACCTTTGGCAAAGGGCTGCTTCTTACAAGGCTGTCGAACTCGGCAACTGTTTTGCTGCGCTGCGAAAGCGCACCTATGCCGCCACCCGCAGCCCCAAACGGCGCCCGCGTGGCCTGCGGACGGATCAGCCTGTGTTTCGCGCGCAATGCGAGCAAATAATTAAAAACTACACTGAAGACGCAAGATGGGAGCGGGCTCTTTGGGGGGCACAAACACACAAACCACCAATGATATCGACCCTATTATTCAAGACCAACAAACCCCAACCTGCCATCAAAGTGGAATTCTGATTTGTCCGATAAGCGACGAATAGATTAGTCGACAACACAGGCACTCACCCAGTGCTTTGCATAGGCGGTCTGACTGCATTAGGCTGAGCAGGCGTAGCAGATGCTCTGCCCGCCACTGCTGATGCGCCCACTGCCCCCGCAGTCGACCCGCGCCCCGCCGTCATGCCATGCCGAGGAAGCGGAGATCGCAGATACGCCGCATCAAGCACGTTGAAAATCGCCCCGTTGTTGAGCGGATCCATTCAAGACAACGTTAAAAGTGGGGCTACTTCGCAGCCGTCTCGTCTCTCCTTCAAATCGTATGCAGCGTGATGCAGAGTCGATGTCAAGTATGTGACAGAGAAAATGTGAAAATCGCACGCGAGGGGAGATCAGCGTCGTCGTTGCTGACGACAGAAGATCATCTTTCCAACTGCAACTGGCGCCAGAAACGCAAAATAGAAACGGATGCGCACGGGCTCGCGCAAAAATGCGCAGGATCGTTCCGAAAATTCCGAAGATATGATGATACGAGGGGTAATTCTTGCCCAAAATCGTTCAAACTCGGCAGACGTGCCACTCAATCGGAACAAAACAAAGTATGTCCGACGTTGGAAAGAGCTTTTAAAAAATGCCAATGTAGAGTTCTTTCGAACATTAACGCGCGAGTTCTTAAAACAAACTCACGTAACGTTACCATTGATCAGTGTTGCTTTCACGTGCACGCCACAAACAGCTGACATCGCATCTGTGTGTGTGTGTGTGTGTGTGTGTGTGTGTGCGTGTGTGTGTGTGTGTGTGCGTGTGCGTGTGTGCACTTTGCGTCACTACTCGAGTCCGATCGGCGGAAAAAAACAAATTTGAGCGCCAAACCCAAAAGGTTTCCGATAATTGAGAAAGTTTTTCCGAAAGCCCGTAATATTTTCTCCATGCATCGCGTCAGCCGAGATCTCGGGAATTTAAGAGGGTGGCAAACTGCCCAGGGCCGAGTCCACTGCCAATATGATTTCTGTTTTCAGTTTGTACAAACAGCGAAAAATAAGCCAAACCGGCCTTCTCCAGTTTCAAAGAATGGCACGTGGCGAACGCAATTTTTCATTATGCTCATTGGTTTGCTTTATAACCAGGCATCAGCCCCTCCCTCGGCCGGCATAGACAGAGATGGTATCAAACGGTGAAGCTCCCAAGATAGTGCGAGACACGTATGTACATACAAAGCAATCACTTGCCCTTGTGGGCAAGACCACCCGCACCACACGCATCGTTCATGGCGTCTATCCACGCCCTGAGATCTGCAGGCGAATCGGCCACAAAGTAATATGTGCGCATGCCCGCGTGTGATGCCTTAAATCCCAGGGGACTGCTTGTTTCGGACGGCGCCTCCTCTATGGTGTAACTAGGAAGAACAATCTTGCCGAGTGCTCGCACACTGCTGTCTCTCTCCCCGGGAAGAATGGCCGCGTCCTATTTGTGGGTTAAGGGTGGTGCGCAGACGGCACGTGAGTACCACACACGAAAAAGATACACAAAAAACCTCAACACCCAGTGTGATTGCAATACACAATGAGGTGCACAAACGTGGCGAGCGTGCGTAACATACCTCCTTCGACTTGTAGTAATGTAGCACGCAGTCTCGCAGCACCATGTACCTCCGCTTCCAGTTCTTCCACGTGTCGCCCTTCTTCTTCAAAAAGCCCTCAAACACCTTGGCATCGCTTCCGGCATGCGATGGATGGTGGGAATAGCCACTCGGAACGCTGGGCATACCACCGACACCCCCACCAACAGCATCGTCGTCTGTCAGCACGGCGCTGTCATCCTCAGAGTCCGCCGACGGCTGAACAGCTGCCTGCGCAGACGGCGTCCAGTCGGTCACGTGGATGCGACCCTCGTCAGGGACGGCGGCGGGAGCAATCGCGGCGGGGGGCTTGGGTGCTTTGATGAAGCGCTCGATCGAATGCGATATCCTGCAATGTGTGGTATAAGACACACGCGCACGCACACACGCACGGACGGAAATACAGACAACACCTCAGTATTATAAGCAAGATTGCTGCAAGTTGCCTGAGTCGCATACCAGACATTTGCATTGCCAATAAACCGCATCCACCAAACACACGAGAGCGCTGGGTTGCCTCGAACAGCAACCCCTTCTGGTTCTTCTCGAAATGCCCCACCTGTCGAAGCCGGCATCCCTAGCGACATCAGCGGCGGCGCGTCCATCATCACCCGCCGTCTCCGCATCCGCCCCATTCTGGAGCAGAAACTCAACGGCCTCTTCATTGCCGCTGGACGCCGCAACATGCAACAGCCGTCGCATGCCATCTTCGTCTGCAGCACCGCCGCACGCAATCCAGTTGAGAAGTGGAGACAGCGACGCATTCATCTCGCCACGTTCATCCTGCAACGACGCCACCGCATCCTCGTGCACTTTATCCTTTGGCAACGGCGAATCTCCGCCAAACACAGAATGGGTGCCGGACATGTACTTGTCACGTATCCGCCGCTCTCTCTCCGCCTGCGACGTGCGCCATTCGTTCCCATCAAACGCAGTGTGTCGCGGATCAAAAGTCGCATTCGCAACGTCGTTGCCCAGCAACAGCAGCATTCGGACAGTCACCGAGTCGAGGCGATCGAGGGCCAGCGATCGGACCTTGGAAAAATGCACTCCCTATTGGCATTTTTTTTGTTGGTTTTTTTGGTTTTTTGTTTTGTTTTTGTGCATTTAAATTTCATACGAGAAATAACATTGACAACACAAAATGCATAAGTAAGGGAATAAATGGTTCAATAACGTTTCCCAATCACAACACAACCCTAGTGACACCCAAGAATGCAAGCGTAAAGAACAATAGACGCGCCAGGGGCACCCCCCCCCCCCCCCCCAACACACATACACACACAACACACATGCACGCACACCCACCATGTTCCTATGCGCTCCACTGCAATCGATGCAAAAGAGAACGCCCAGATTAATGCTGACCCAATCGGGATTCGGTGCGTGGCAATCAACGCATTTGCTGTTCGACGGAAGCTTCCGTAATCGCTTGACAAGTGTCTCATACTGCCGACACGGGGTTACAAGTGGTGCAGTCAAGAATTTGGGTTGAGATTAAGAAGAAGCAAAACATCTTACAAACAGTGGACATGCAACAAATGAATAAATTAACCGTACGGTCGTAGAATAAAGCATTATTGTATCGCATTTGTATCAAACTCACATGCAAGAACATACTTTCGACACATATATGGCATACATAACACACGTACATGATACCAAACACAGCATCAGACCCAATCAGTCACTGCGTTCACACCACATGACCGCTTGACACAACAGCACGTGACCTTCTCCTCACCGATTCGGTCGCGCCCGTAATGACGGCATCAGCTGGAAAGGCGATCGAATGGCGTGCTTTGCTTATCGACATTGCAGCGAGTGCGTTTGCAGTCGCATTCTGGATGACGGACATCCAGTCCTCTGCGCAGTGCGGAGGGCGTCCATGTTGTGCAAAGATATAAAAAAACACAAAGTGGGAAGCGTGAGTGTGTGTGTGATGTGTGTGTGGATGAATAAACTACAAAGAAATAACACAGAAGAAATCGGGACAGCCAATCTGGGGTCATGCGTTCACTCATTAAAAAATAAGGGGCCATTTTTGGGTGAGAGTATCCCGGGGGAGCACGCAGGTTCTAATGCCCATATCATTTCAGCCGGCGTGCATAACATAGTGGTTCCTCTTTTTTTTGGTTTGGGCACTCACTGCGCTCCACTTCCGATTCAGCTTGAAGCACAGTGACCTTATCTGGTGAGACAACCTATTAAGAATTTGGAGATTCGCTTAAGATATGATCATAAAGAAAGCAATGCCCAGAAGCGCGTGACAAACAGAGTCCATCCACTGGCATAGGAGCACTCGCACACTCACACACTCACACATACACACACACAACACACACATGCTCGCGTGTACCCACATACACACACACACACATGGACACATACATACATAAACACACACAAGCACACACACACAAACACACGCGCACGCAGATCACTACATGATGAAATTTACGAGCATTCGCGTACCTGGAAGCAGAATTTCCTGTCAGCGTCGGTGTCAGCCATCACCTTTGTAGTTGAGAGAAGCAGATTCGCAACGGCAATGCTCTCGATGTCCCGCGACCACTCCTCGTCCTCATCGAAGCATATGTTGGTCTATACGACGGCACGACGGCACACGGTCAGAAGAGACCGACAAATACTTTCACTTTTCAATGTGAAATTCCAATAGCACTATTCACATTTCAACTAAACAAATCAGTACAGTGCAAACATTAAACACACACACACACACATACACAAATAAAACCGCACATGAGCACATAAGCAAATAAACACAAAAACACGTACATCTGTGTTCCTGCGCGTAAGCACCGGAGACACGACAGCGTCCTGGGAATTCGCCTTTGGTCGACGGATTGAACCCTCCTGCACAACGCATACCAACAAACAAAACGGCGATGAATACCAAAATAGTATTGCGTCATGCAACGCAATTCATGCGGGCGAAACTATGTAATTCTAATTGCTTTGCAAGATGCCCACACTACCCGGCCACAGCACAGACATGCACATACACATACACATACACATACACATACACATACACATACACATACACATACACATACACATACACTACACACGCACAAGCACACGCACGCACGCACACACACACACATACACAAACAAAGCTTAGCAATGGTGCAGCGACAACTTACAAATCTGCCCAATTTCGCCTTTGCCTTTCCAACGGTGGTCATGAGTATGGAGTCCTCAATGAAGAAGAATCCGCGTGTCCACACCGAGGCCTTTTGCGGATCGCTGTCAGATGCGTGGCAGTAGCACGTTCACATGGCATGCACATAAGCCCCAATATGCACTTTGATACTCCACACACATGAGTCATACGCTACCTCATATCTATTCAGCTGCCCTTGGTCTGTCAGCCTACAGTGTGTCAAAAGAGTGGCGATTCACACTTTTTTGGCCTTCGTCTTCATGTCGCCTTCATCTCTCTTTCTCTCTCTAGTCGTTCTCTCTCCCTCCGTCATCTTCCATCCCTTCCTCTCTCTGTCTGGCTCTTTCTATGCTGTGGAGTCGATGGGTTTATGTCCAAGGCGATTTGAGAGTCTCTCTATCTTGTGAAGCCACGAGACAGCGCCCAAGATCACAAGATACTGATTCGAACCCCACATATCTCCCTCTCTCTCCCATCCCACAACCATCCGCCTTGTCCCTATCACTCCAGCCAAACCCACCGCCGATACAGGTATCCGTGCCCTGCCAGCGCAAATTTCTCGCCGTATCCGACGGGTCTCTCCTCTGCAATGATTGGTGGCGATCGGATGCGGAGAGCTGATTCCCACTCCACGCGCAGTGCATTGCGGCGGATGTCGTGGTCTTTTTTGACGGCAAGCGCATTCTGCCTGATAAGATCAATCAACATGAAACCAAAAAAACAAAGCCATGCGGGGGGCGACGCAAAAGTAAGCTCAAATGAATACACATTGAAATTTCAATGGGATGTGATGAACAACGTAACAGCGACAGCAGAGAAGAGAGCAGAAAGGCGGGCTCTGACGCATCAATGCATGTGCTTTGCTCATTCGGCTCATATTGTGCACAAACAAAACAAACCAAAAAAACTGTCCCACGTGTGTCGTTTGGTATTCACATTAAATGCGAGCCGATCGGATGAACCCATTAGAGGAAAAGAGCAGAGGAAACAAACATGAATGAACCAAATGCACTCACTTCTCCACCCGCAACCTGTTGAAACACTCCTCCGCAAACGGCTCGAGGGAGACCATAAGTGCGTGTCCTTGTGCAAAGAATGCTCGCTGCGCCGCCACAAAATTCAGCACCTGTTGACCCGCGTTGTCGTGCAAACGAAGGGGTGAGGGATGCAGAGACCGGGAAGCATTATGTCTCACGAATGTCTTATAAAGCATTAGAGAGAGATGTAGGATTCAAGTCAGTGTCATAGGCGCTGTGCCCATGGACTCCACAAAGCATTAGAGAGAGAGAGAGCCAGAGGACAGTTTCACAACCATGGCACACGCAACACATACCATTGTGTTGTCACTTCAGATTTATAACACACCTTTTCTATGACTTGGTGCTCGTGTGTGGCGCCTATGTCGTTGAGTTGCGCCACGTGACTCAGGAGGATGGCGGCATAGTCTGCGCGCGCCTGCTGCACAGACGCAAAGGCATCCCGGTGTGCATTCGGTGCCGTCGATGGAGGCAGAGAGCCATACCTAATTCATGGCACACACGGACAGACACACACACACACGCACACGCACACGCACAGAGACACAGACACAGATACAGATACAGATACAGATACAGGTACACCCACAGACACAAACACACGTACACCACAAGCAGGGAAGAGATGTGAGCCCATTTTGCTGTCTCACGTGACGTCTTACAAGAACACTCACATGAACAGGCATAGGCAACCTAAAGTGCGCACCTTTCCGACTGTGTCTCAAAGAGATGCCGCTGCTGTGCAACCATGGCCCTCCGCTCCTCAACCGCTCCAAGATCAGCCGTGGCGTATGTGTGAAGCGGAGTCGTCAGCAGTGCGTCCGTTTGCAGAAAGAGCATCTCTCGATACCGCTCAATCTCGGATAACGTTTCGCCAAATTTGCGCATGGCAGAAGAAAAGTATCCCCCTTCTGTATCATTCGGATTCGCGGTACCTCCATCAGCGGACGAAGTGGATGAAGTGGATGTGCTTCCAAACGCTGAAATGGCATCCGCCAGGGAAGTTGCTGTGTTCGAGTGTCTATGTAGGGAGGCATAAGCGGCCAGGTGTTACGTGGAGTACGAAACGAAGGATGGGCGTGAATATAGCGCACACTAAATTTCAGGGGGAAAAACAGCACATTGAGATTTCTAAGGAAAAGAAGAGAGGCGGGCGGATAGCAACAAACGCACACCAAATAGCGAGACTTCACAGATCAGACACACTTTGCACCGCTGGCGCCATAGTCGCTTGCGATTGCACCCAGCGCCTTTAATTGGCGGGAAAGTGCGATGGTCTGCTTGTCAGCCTCCCCAACGACTGCCCGAAACGACGGCGAATCGATCAAGCAGTCGTCTAAGGGAAGTGGATGCATGTTGGCGACAAATGACGAGTGATGATGCACATTCACCAGGGTGATTGAATTGAGGATGAAATCAACGACAGGGCATATGGCAAGCACGATTTACAGTTGCTGATCTGTCATGGATCCCTCTGCTGTCAGAGAGTATATACAGCCCAGTTGTCGGGAAATAAGTGAACTTTTATTACTGTTATTGTTGTTGGAGTTGTGGCACGGACGGTCACCCAAATTCTCACCAATCAGCCGAGAACTCGGCACACTTTCAGTCTGACAGAATGGTTTCCGATCGTAATTTGTACTTTACGATTTTGGTTTCGGAAAATTCAACAATCCGGTCACGACTGTTTTTTGCCATTGCCTCACTGCCCTTCTGGCAGAATATAACTGCATCACAACAATTGAGACAGTTGTGTACGTATTGGATGACTTGATTTGGTGTTCGATTCGTGTGGTGCATGTTGAGTGTGTGAACCGGATCAGAGAAATGTCGTCGGACGAGGATAATAACACTTCCAAGAAGAAGCAGCAGTTCACCGTTACATCGCTAGCGAGCAGGGTGGAGGATGGTGCGCTTGATCTCAGTGTATCGGCCATTGTGAAAGTGCCTGCCAGGGAGCTGGTGAGTGGATCCCGAGTATGTCCGTGTGTCATCTAGTGTGAGTGTATGAGGCATCTCGCATTATGCATGCGTGATGCAACATCCGCACGATCTCCCAACACAATCTGCTTTCGGATGGATTAATTTCGTTCTCTTTCCACCACGCCACCCGTGATGCAGGCTGCCGTAAAAAAGCTTACCAAACTGGACCTCAGCAGTAATAAGATTGTCGTACTGCCAGATGCATTTTGCAATCTTGTGAACCTCGTCTCTCTGGAACTTGGGCAGAATCAACTTGAGTCACTGCCCTCTGATTTTGGAAATCTGCGAAACTTGCGGAGATTGGACCTGTTCAAGAACAAGTGAGTGGATCACGCGGTGGATGTAACCACTGCCAATAGAGATGTGCTTTTGGCTATGAGCTGCGGGTTGATGTTGAGTGGCATACATGTGAACGCGCGCTTAATTTAGAGGCGTTTTTGTTGTAAACCGTTACACATTTCCGCGTGTTTTATCGCATTGTTTGATTGATCTTTGATTCGAGTTTTCACACGCACTACCACTGAAGTTCGAGAGCCCTACATGCTTTCCATTTACATCTCGCTCCCTTCTTGGCCAATGTGCATGGCAGATTGAAGGCGCTTCCTCTGTCGTTTGGTGATCTTTCCGAGCTGCGATGGCTTGATCTGAAAAGCAATCCTCTCGAGCGCGTGCCCGACACTGTCACGGGGCCAATGTCGACCGACAAGGACTGCAAGAATGGTGCATTGCAGGTCTGTCTTTGATGATGCCCTGTGATCTCACGTGCATGCACGGCAATGTCGTATTGCGGTGTACAGGATCAGTGCCCGCTGTGCCCGCTCTGCATTTGTGTGTGCGTTGTGGAGGAGGGAGAGGGGTCAATTGTGTGCAGTTGTGTTGTTGCTTTTATGTTACATTTGGGACGGTGATGCCGTCTGCATTGAAAATTGTGTACGCTCGTAGTTGGGGGGAGAGTGTGGTTTGGAATGTGCGGGTGTGGTGTGTGGTGTTTGCACGATTGTGTGTGCTTATACCTGTGTGGGTGTTCATGCCGTATACACAGAGAGTGTGGTTTGGATTGTGCGGGTGTGGTGCGTGGTGTTTGCACGATTGTGCGTGCTTATAGCCGTGTGGGTCTTCATGCTGTGCACACACCCTTGCCAATGCATATCGAAACAATGCAGGTTGTTGCATTCATGAAGGCGCTCTCCGAGGCAATGGAAGAGGAAGTCCGCCTGCGCCAGGAGGCCAAAAATGGTGTGTTTGTGTCTCGGCTCGCCCGTAAAAGGAGTTTTTGCGGATACTTTCTCTGCTATTTAAGACTAAAATAGTACCTTTGTACTATTAACTTTGTACCCTTGTATAGTACAATGAAATACGCGAACGAGCGGAGATTGAATTGGGAATGTGTTGTATGTGCTCGCTCGGTCGAAACTAATACGTTTTTGCACATCATTGCCCATTTCGTAGCCGAGCGGGAGATGAAGCTGCGCATGGAAAAAGAGGCCGCAGATATGGTCAGAAGAGACTATGCCGAGAGGAAGAAGCAGGCCCGCGCCGCCGCTACCGGATCACGTGACGGGCGGACGACCAAGGGAGCGGCCGTCTCAAAAACGGCAGAAGCGCCCCAGGAAGTGCATTCGGGTTGGTGCAGTGCGCATGGAGTGTGCATGTGGCTTGTGTGTGTGTGTGTGTGTCTATTGTGTCTGTGATATATGTGTATATGTGTGTGGCGTGTGTGCCTTATGAGCTCATGTCTGACCCTCACTCCCCATCTCTCCTTGTGGAGTCCATGGGCACAGCCCCTAAAGCACTGACTTGAATCCCACATCTCTCCATCTCTCTCGCACCCAATAGTGCCGCTGGTATTCAAAGCCACACTCATTGTTGCCGTCGTGGCTGTTGCTCTGGGGGTCATTGTCTTGAGGCTTGGCTTGGAATCGGAAATTGCTGAAAAACTCGACTTTCTGTCGAATGCAATCAGCGGACAGCGTCGCTTCGCACAATGACCCCAATGTGAGGCGTGAATGTGGTGTGTGGTGTGACGTTCTGTTTTGGTGCGAATATGTATACCTGTGAGCGTATGTGCAATGCTGCCTCACGAAAGAATGATAGCCCAAATGTGTTTCCACGAAAAGCCGAAGCTGTTTTAGTGCTGTTTGTGTTTTATGTAGTTTGACTATCATATGTGGGGCATTCCCTGACATTTAGTGAATGATGTAGGATTCGGGTCAGTCACATTTTGAAAGAAACACACAAGCGAGTGAGAGAGAGAGTATCTGAGCAGTTGCGGTGGCAATTGTGTAATTATTTGCATACTGAGTCAACAACAGCGCCTATCACTTGCAAGTGGAAAGTTCCTCGAGGAAGATTTCTTCAGCCACGCGGTTTCATGGTTTTTGGTGAAGCACTTCTCCAGCAATGGTACTCTCGCAATCCGGAATATACCCACCACCATCTGGGGACTGCTTCATATAGTAAGATTCCATACAAAACGCAATAACACCACATACACAACGGCGCGCGCGCGCGTGTGTATATATGTCACAGGTCAGAGAAGAAGTCCTGGGCATCGGAAGAGGGTCCCCGCGAGGGCTTGTTTTGGTTCTGCTGTTCGTTTAGCGGTGCCGGCTCGTCGGTCTCCATATCAGCGTCGCCACCGCCGTCGTCACCATCCGCATTGACATCTGCACATTAAAGCATACGTATGTCAAGAATGAGATGAGTATTATGTGGGGCATATCATGATGCGCCCTGTCGGCGAATGACGCGCACAACTCAACAACGAGTGTAAGCATTAAATAATCATTCCGACACACAACAACAACACACCAGCACAACCAAAGTTACGATGAACAACAACAACAACAACAACAACAACAACAACAACAACAACAACAACAACAACAACAACAACAACAACATCATCATCATCATCATCAAAGTTGCGATCGCCCCACCAGCAGTAG
>CALSCR010002914.1:0-11400 GCA_943704495.1 Pigoraptor chileana | reverse complement strand
GTGTGTGTGTGTGTGTGTGTGTGTGTGTGTGTGTGTGTGTGTGTGTGTGTGTGTGTGTGTGTGTGTGTGTGTGTGACGTATTCATATGTGAGACATGCTCACAAATCCATGTAAACAAACCCCATCTTCGATAAAATTTCCAGGACGACGAAAGAAATGCCCTCAACAACAACACAGGGACTCTCCATAACAAACACAAACACACACATAAACAGAGGAACAAATCAAAAGAGATGTAGGATTCAAGTCAGTGTCATAGGCGCTGTGCCCATGGACGCCACACAAATCAAAAGAGAGAGCAACACACCTCCAGGATCTGCGGCGCCTTCACTCGATCGTCAGGCGTGTCGTGGGTCATCACTGCAATCAGCTCTTCCAGTTCCTCGCTCAGTATGGGCTCCTGCTCCTCGGGGAGACCGAAGTCAGCGGCACTCCACAGTGTTGCACCGAGAGCGTAAATGTGCATCTGTGCGTGTGTGTGTGTGTGTGTGTGTGTGCGTGTGTCCCAAGCCAAAAGCCACAGGGAGTAATGTGAGAGTGAAGGACAGACATCAGAATTTGATCACGTGGTGTTCAGGTGTGATGTTGATGATGATACTATTGTTGTTGCTTTGCTGCTGTTGTTATAGGCAGAGACACACACTCCCTTATGAGCAACCCCCACGTGACTAACTCCCGCCGTATTGCGAATCGTATGATACAGATTGAAATTCGACAGGCACAGGGATCCACTGCATGCACACAGGCCATACATACCCCGCATGTGCATAGTTGCCATCACTCCATACACAATAACAATACTTAAATGATATTAAGTATAAAACACAGAAAACGAAGACGCCACAAGCACAAACAACACAGTAAAAGAAAGTCACAAGCACTACAAGCACTACAACCCTAAATAATAACACAGAAACACAATAAGAAGCAAAACACACAGCACAAAACACAACACACAACAAGCAATGACTCACGGGTTCGTCGAAATTCAGCGCGGCGGTCGCTGTAGTCCCCCGCTCTTTAATCTCGGGTGCCATGTAAATTATGTCAGATTTACTGTATTCTGCCATGCTCAGGCCAACAGACAATGACCGTTATGCATAAAGTGAATAAAATCAGATAGGAAGGTAAGTACCAAAACAAACACAAAACATGAAATAAGATCCAGTCCAATGCGTCGCCCATTGCACATATGTCTCTGCTATCATTGGTGCGCAGGGTTACAGGCGCACACAAGCCCACATGTACAAATACACACAACGCACATGCACGCATTCGTGACATACGCCTAAGTACTGACACAGTAACACACACACACAACTCTCACACAATGATACCAAGACGCACCAGTCTCAACAAGAAATTGGACCTCGCCCCTAAAGTTCAGCTGAACTGTCTCTGGGGTGATGTGCAGATTTGCCAGTCGATGGCTTTCCATCGACAACAGCGCAAGAACGCACTCGCGACAGATCGCCCAGATCTCCCTTTCCGACATCGGACAGTCAAACGTCTCCAAAATGTCGGCAATGGAAAGGGCAACATTTGTGTCCTCCTATTTGTGCGCAAGAGCGGAAAAGGAGTCCGTCAGCGTTCCAGAAAGTTGAGCAGAATCAAAGCACAAACAAAGGAAGAATCCATCAACGTGGCATACCCTGTCCATTTGCATCATCAACTGTAGACACGATTAACAGAGAGGGGTGATTATATCAAGGAGGCCCACCTTATCCGAAGGAGGGGGCGCTTGTACCCGCTTTGTGGCAGACGAAAGTGATCCCCGGCGGGAGATGACCTTCTCCACAACTTCGGCCCCGTCCGCCACTGCGCCGTCTGCTTCGCCTATGCTCTCAACGCTCACCGACGGCTGTGTCAGCATCAGTGTTTGTAGGTCAAACCGCGCTCGTGACCCTACCGATCTCAACGTCTCGCGAAGAATCTGTGCTGTGGAAGCACGTTTTTCAAGCATTGGCCTCTTGTCGATGGCACTCGGAGCGTTTGTCGCACTACTGTTTGCATGTGAGGGTGCGGACGATGCGTTGTTTGGTTGTGATGCGAGCGGCGACGATGGGGGCCTTGATAGTTCTGCCGTGAGTGCACGTGACGCTGCATCCAGAACACCACTGTTCTGCCTTCGCGCCAACATGGGCGCCGCCTTTAGCGGCGATGCCATTGTCAACGTTGTGGGCGAAGTGGGCTCAGAGTTTGTTGTTGATGTGGATGGCGTCGACGTGGTTGGGGATGCCGGGTTCAGCCGAAGAGGCGAAGGGCTGGGTCCGGGGGACGCTGCCCCGGGACTCGCCCGCAGCGCAGTCCGCCTGTCTATTTTCTTATTCCGTCAAGCAATACCGGGGGTGGCGCAGTGCTAAAAACTTAGTTCGATCTTGCGAATCAACTGCAGGGGGCTGAGGGGGCAGGTCAACTCGCTACCCGACAATGCCAGTTCCGGAGATCCACCACTCTATTCCTTCTCTATTACATGTAGAACTAGTATGCCTTTGATATAAGAAATTCGAGTGTTGCTCCAGTGAGTGTGTTTTTCTTTGGTGAATCTGCACCGCTCATCCGTCGTGATACACTCAGTGAAGGAAAAATCAAACTGCCGAAACCGCACACATAGTATTATGCCGGACCTTAGTCAAATTGTCTCGGAGTCATTATATTGAAAATGTGGCTACTTTTTTCGAATTTTCGACTGGTATTGTCACTCCAAAATATGTATAGACTAAGATTTTACCGAGATATCGCTTGTATGTGTCAATAGCCTTCGCCTGTTATGGTAATTACGGTAGTACTATGTATATATTAGGCATTTGTGATTTCAGCGTCTATGGCTGTGTACCAGAATGCCACTTGATCTTCATTTCCTATTATGGTTATTCTTGGAGCATTTTGAAATTTTGCGCGCAAATTTCGTGTTGGTTTCCGTGAGCACAAAATAATTCTGGTCATTATGAAAACCCAGTACTGAAATGAATTTTGTGACCGTCGTCCTCCCACACCCCAAAAAAACTCAAAAATATTTTGGTTGCGTCGACTACTTCTGTTGACCACTACTAAACGCCACAAGTGTGTCTGTGTGTGCGTGTGTGCATGCGTGTGTGTGTGTGTGTGTCAGCGGGGATGTGAATGTGTATGTGAGTATGTCAGAGTGTGCCAGTGATGCAAGCAAAAGTCGTCCATTGTGCTGCTTGCAATGTACTTTTTGTACATAATGTACGCGTTGCTATTGCGTTAGTTTATACATGATCCATTTGGTTGAGATCACTTCTGTCGTCGTTTCCACTTGGCAATTGTTTTTACCCCAATCTGCTTTCTTATACAATTCGGCGTGAACTCCTTCAATCAAAACTGAGCTGAGCTAGCACATCTGAAGTGTGCAGGGATCTTTTTTCGCTTTTCATTCGCATCCACTTGATGTGTGTTTGACGACTGATTGGATTTGAGGGGGCGTGTGTCGCGGCGCACTGACAAGGAGTGTCGAGTTGCTTGCTCTCCTTGCCGGAGGAGACTTGCGCGTGCCTGCGTTGGTCTCGTCAAAGATGGACACCCGGTCTCCCGCTGTCGGTTAGGCGGTGGACGTCACTGACTGGGTCGTCGGCGTGTCTGTACGACGCACGCCGTTGTCTCATTTTTCACATTGAAATCGCTTGCCGTGGAGGTCTGCGTTTTAGTCTATTTCGTTTCCATTTCGACGGTCGGCGTCGAATGAATCGGCGCTGACGCACACAAGTGAAGCGCGTCTCTACTGGTACGAACGTTTGGAGTAACCTCCATTCATTCGAATGTCTGTGCCTCCGGGAGTGCGCCCCTCTGGCGTTGGTGAGGCGATGGATGCCGCCGTACCTGGCGTGCCGGCGGCCGCTGCGCTTCCCAATAGCGCTGCCCCGAGCGTGTTCTCTTACGGTTCCACTGCCAGCGGTCTGCGGGACCGAAGAACTGCCCCGTTGACAAGGTTGAGCGTCGACCTCATCAACACATACAAACACATCAACGAGGTAGGTGACTTCATTTTTACGCGCCGTGCGTGTTTCTTTCTAAAATTTTCTTCTTCTTGTTGGTTGAGTCTTTTGCGCGCACAGTCGCATATTCGCACATTCCATTCTCTTACCAAATGGTGTCCTTTATCAGGTGTATTACGCTGCAAAAAAGCGGCGGCAAGCGCAACAACAGGAGGAAGCGCAACAAAAGAAAGAGCGGAAGCTGAACAACGACGGCTTTGACGATGAAAATTACGATTACATCGTGCGA
Organism: Pigoraptor chileana; assembly: GCA_943704495.1. Lineage (NCBI taxonomy): Eukaryota > Filasterea > Ministeriida > Capsasporidae > Pigoraptor > Pigoraptor chileana. The sequence goes on along the minus strand of CALSCR010002914.1, from coordinate 7,155 downwards.
AACGTGAGTACGTTACGGATCACCTTTTGTTTTGCGATATTAGTAAGATCCGTTTGTTAACAGAACGAAATCCCATGTCTACGATTTTGGTTTTCAGGGGGAGGTGTGGATGGGCCGTTACGAAACGAGCAATCTCATCGGGAAGGGTTCGTTTGGTCAAGTGATCAAAGCGTTTGATCGATTGACAAACGAGCATGTTGCCATCAAGATTATCAAGAATAAGCGGCCGTTTTATAGTCAGGCGCTGACGGAAATCAAGCTTCTCGAGCATCTCAACAGAGCGGATCCCGCCGACGAGAACATGGTCGTCCGATTGAAGGGCCACTTTGTATTTCGAAATCATCTCTGTCTCGTGTTTGAGATGCTGTCGTACAATCTCTACGATCTCTTACGGAACACCAACTTTCAGGGCGTGTCGTTGAATCTCGTCCGCAAGTTTGGGCATCAGATACTAACGTGTCTGCGATTCCTGGCGTCGACCGAGATCAACATTATTCACTGCGACTTGAAACCGGAAAACATTCTCTTGCGAAATCCCAAACGTAGCGCCATTAAGATCATTGATTTTGGCAGCTCGTGTTACGCTGGCGAGAGGGTGAGTTCAGTGTTGCTTTGCATACAGCGATGTGCATTTGGATTTTTTTCCTAAAGTGCAATTTTAACCACTGCTGATATTTTGTGTGCATGCAGATATACCAATACATCCAGAGCCGCTTTTACAGGTCGCCCGAGGTGCTGTTGGGGCTGCCATATTCGGTATCAATCGACGTTTGGAGTCTCGCCTGCATTCTTGTCGAAATGCACATTGGCGAACCTCTCTTTAGCGGGCAGAACGAGCAGGATCAGCTGCTGAAGATAACTGAGGTTCTGGGCGTTCCACCTGCGCCCATGCTGGAGAAGTCGCCGCGGGGGAAGAAATATTTCTGGAAGCGACCAGAGGGGGGCTACCGACCGAAATTCCCCTCAACAGGGCAGGTCAGTTGATGTTGTGATGTCTGCTGCCTGCCTCAATCCTTCCAATTATGTGCACCTAGTGTCATTGGGTGTTGGTCGTGATGTTTTTGTTTATTTATTCTTTTGTCTCGCACGCATTAATTTTCCTTTCACGCCGGTTTTCAGGACTACAAGATACCCGGGTCTCGACGGCTCGCGGATATCGTGATGGCCAACGGTCGCCGCGCGGAAGAAGCCAACCACACTATCGCTGACTATGCATTGTTCACCGACCTGATCACTCGCATGCTCGACTACGATCCGGTGTCGCGTATAACACCCGCTGCCGCGTTATTGCACCCGTTTTTCAACTCTCCCGACGCGTCCGGTGCGCCCTCCTCCGCGACAACAATCGCGTTGCCCACGCTCGCACCCGCGCCCCCGCCTGTGGGCATTGCGCAACAACCCTCACAGAACATGTCGGATGGATCGCTGTCGATGTCCGCGGAGGACGAGCGGCGGGATCCCACGAGCGTGTCTGTTGCATCGTAGTTGCGTTGCTGGTTTGTGCGGGTGGATTGATCCTCCTTTTATTTTGCTAGTGCGTGCGTGACGTGCGGGTGTCCTGGCTATTTGCCTGGTTCTCGTGCGGTGTGAATCCAGTTGGTCGTCCAAATGATGGAGGGCGTGCCTTCTCCATCTTTATTTTGTCTCATTTCGTTTGCGTTTGTTCTTTGAGATTCAAGCTTGGTGTGCGGGCGTTGTGTGTGTGTTTTGTATACAATGTTGACTTCATGTTGTTCTGATTACGGTTTGTCGTTGTGCGACCGACGCCCCCCTTTCTATTGTGTGTCTCTGAGGAGTTTGCGTGTGTGAGACATGTCACTCTCTTTGCAGTTTGTGCATTCGGAAATGTGCGGGCGTATTTATGGCGGCTGCGTTGCGATGCGCTCTTTCTTGAAAGTGCGGAGGCTATGTTATTGAACTGTCCCGGTTATTTCCTTGACTCGAATGGCTTGCGTCGCAATTGTTTCTAGTGCTTTCCGTGCACTGTTTGATGACAGTAAGGGCCTCTTATTCATGTGTATTAGTTTATCTTTTGTTGTTGTTTTTTGTTTCGAGTTGGTTGGACGACAGCGCCATCAAAGGCACAATCGGCGAACCATGCAAAAACACGAAAAAAACACTTTTTTTGTTTTGGTTTTCGTGTCGGTTACGAACTTTTGGATGGGAAAGTGGACTTTCCCTTGCTCCATCGTCGTTGGGATGATAGGACAGATGGGTATGGAAGAAACAAAGAGACAGACGAACGCTACGACGCTACGACGCACGGACGCACGCGGACACGCGGACATAGACAACGCGCAAGACGACGCATTTGCAAACGATTTTTTTTTTCCGACAGGCGGGAGGCGGGTGGGGAGAGAAGGGTTGGACGGGTATGACACCACCCTTACAGGAGATCAAAGTCATCCAGCTGCACGAGACAATTTCAAGATATGTGGGTTAGAACAGTGGAGAAGAGTCATGAAGGTAGTGAACACCGCATGGAATGATAGGGGAGCACCAAAAACAAATAGCACAAACCTTGTCGTTGTACTTGAGCACGTGACGACGGATCTTGGACGTATCCACCCATGTCACAAAGTCCTCAAGGTTTCTGCAAATACAAGGATAAATGTGTCAGAGGAAGGTGTAGCGTGCCATGACGGGTTGGACAAGTCACACAGCGAGACAACAATACACCAAAAGTGGTACATTTGGGACGTACCGGGTAACAAGGTAGGCAGGGTCTGTGATAGTGTGGGGACCAACTCGCACATCTGGATAAGAGCGAATATTACAAGCGGTCAAGGAAAAACACAAGCAAAAAAAAACAGCTCATAGTACACTATGAACGGGAGATGTAAGTGCGAAGACGTCATGGATGGAATTTTGAGGAGGATACGACCCTGTTCGACAAGGCGCACAGCTTCTTTGACTGTTTCTGCCATCTTAGTGCGGACCATCACCACGGGGAGACGACGCCGGCAAAAGGCGCTGGCTGCGAGCTTGTCGCATTGGGAAAGGTTCTTCTTTGTCGGAATGACACCCATCTTGAAACTGCACATAGCCGCGCCCACGCAACATGTCAGTATGGGGAAGTGCAATCATGGACGCAGACTGTTGCACACCGACAGTATACTCACAGCTTGTCAAGAAGTTGGTCGGTTGTCTGCATCCGAAAAGGATCATCTGTCTTGAGGGCGATGAGCTTGTGGGCAATTTGCTTGATGGTCCCGCATAGCTTATTATATCTGAATGACACGTGGCGTGGTACATTTAAAAAATTAGACCTCTGTTTTATGTTGGAGGATGTCACATCGTAACGAAGCACCATACGAGGTCTAAAGGGTTCACTCACTTGACATAGTCTTCTCGCTTCTGGATGTGGTATCTCCTGAGGATCTGATTCTCGCGGAGGCTGTCATCTGACTTCCATTGAATGAAATCGACCTTCTTGAGCAGCTTTTGCTCGTGAAACTTGAGGGCGCGCACCATTTTTTTCTGTCTTATGCGACGTTTAGCGCAACGTTTTAAAAAAGAATTTCTTCACGATGCGACAAAGACAAGTGGCACAAAGTATTCTACACTGGCAATATACCCATTACATTTATTCGGCTCCCACCAAAAAATCATCATGGTTGCTGCATACGCAAGCATGCAGGCCTCGCAGTAGTTTCGTGATGCATGCCCATTCCCCCCCAAACAACGCAACGCCAAACACACAGCAACGCAACAGCAACGCTGCTGCATGCACCTCCACAGCCGAGTACGAGTATGCAGTTTGCAGAGAGTGTCTGTGCCCTCCGTAGAGTCCGTTCACTAACGGTGTGAGCATGTGGAGCCGCCGCTGACACCATCAGTATGGTTGCGGCCATTTGGGCGTCCTAATTGACACCCCGGGTAATTAAGCCTCCAGCCGCAATTACAAATTGCAATCATTGGCAAATTAGTGCACTTTTGCGGTCAAAAATCAGATTAAACAGAAAATTGACACATTGTCAGGCAAATTGCGACATGGAGACGTCATTACAAAAATGTTTTAATTAATGCGAGATCTCGCGTGTGTGAGCAAAGTTGCGCAATGTATGTTATTATGCGAGATCTCGCATAAAACAGTTGCTAGCACTTTCCGGGCCACACCGTCCAATGAAAATTTATTTTAACTCGCATCTAATGTATAGATTCACTATGACTCTGGCGTTTATTTTTGCAAGAGGAATGATGAAGGGCTGCGTTTCGTATGGGGCCGTTTTGCCACCACACACCACACACACACACACACGCACTCACACACACACACACACACACACACACACACACACACACACACACACACACACACACACACACACACACACACACATACAGCGACAGAGACACAACACACACATTACAGCGACAGAGACAACACACACACGGAAACCTACCGTCCCAGCGCAACTCGGCTTTTCCACACGCAAAAAGCGCCCTCATGAGGCATTAATAAGGCATACGGCGTTTACATCTTTTTTTCGGTGGCGGTAAATCTCTTTTTGGGCTTTTGTTCTGTGTGAAACGGGACAAATACAACCAACTCAGCGTAGCGTAACTTAGTCGGACGAACAAACATGGCTCTCAAGCGTATTACGAAGGTACTGATGCTCCCCCCGTCCCAACACTCCAATTGCTGTTGAAAATGAAATTGCGGTCAGTGGATGGATGGACATCACATGTTGGTATTCACAAAGTGCGGCATAGGATTCACACATACACGTTTGGCATGTGCTATTGTAGGAACTTCAAGACCTCGGTCGCGACCCACCGTCCAACTGCAGCGCTGGCCCCGTTGGTGATGATCTTTTCCACTGGCAGGCGACTATTATGGGCCCGGTGAGTGGAGAGTTGCGGTTGCGGGAAAACTGATGCATACACGAACACACTTTTTGTCTTTTGGGTATTCAAACATTGTCATCCCGACGTTCTTTGAGGTGTGTTCCACATGAGCTTGTGTATTTGCGAAATAATGCATTCTTGATGCATCTGTGCGTTAGTTGCATCGTTACATGGAGCTTGGCGTGCCAACAGTTACATGGATTCACTTTGTGAAATTAGGCGTGGGTTTCGAAACTGGAGCGAGTTGTATGCATATATAATTATACCTATATGTAATATACATATATATATATATATACATATATATATATGTATATATATATATATATATGTGGGTGTGGGTAGCAATCAATCTCTCTCTTCTTTATTTGTGGGGTCCATCACAGCGCCCGTTGAGATGCTGACCTGAGTCGCACATGGCATTGTTTGTGCATCACAGCCCGACAGCCCGTATCAGGGAGGCGTCTTTTTCCTTTCGATCCACTTTCCCACCGACTATCCCTTCAAGCCCCCGAAGGTCTCATTTACGACGCGCATCTACCACCCGAACATCAACAGCAACGGCAGCATCTGCTTGGACATTTTGAGGGATCAATGGAGCCCTGCACTTACTATTTCGAAAGGTGTGTGTATGGGAATTTGTTGTTTTTTTTTGGGCACTTGTGGTGTATTCTAGCCGTGCATCGCAATGTATTTCTAAAAAATGCTAACTGAATGTCTTTGTATTTGATTTTCCTTCCTTTTTCTTCTTCCCCTCGTCGTCCATTCGTCGCATTTTCCCCTTGAAACTCCCCCGCTGCGGCAGTCCTTCTGTCAATCTGTTCTATGTTAACCGATCCCAACCCCGACGACCCACTCGTCCCTGAGATTGCCCATATTTACAAGACGGACCGCGCACGTTACGAGCAACTCGCAAAAGAATGGACGCGAAAGTACTCAATGTAAAGAGGCGCCCCTGAAAGAGCCCCTATGGGTGATGCTGGCGTCACTGTGCGGTGTGCGATTGGCAGCATGCGCCGGGGCAACGCTCGCTACACTGGCCTGCATTCGCAAGTGTGCTCTCGCGTGGGCATGTTCACGGCCGCTTGTTGCGTGTGAATGTGAACGTGCTTTTGCGAACATCCTTGCGGCTGTGTGGGCAAGTGGTTGCGTGTGTGTTATGTGCTTTGGTGTTGCTTTTGGCTATATTGCACCGAGGAAGGCGGGGATTGGATTGGCGGTGCGATTTCAGCCTGTGCATCCGTGCGTGTGGCGGAGGCAGGGTCCATTGGGGGCTCTTGCGGTGGTCTATCAGGCGTCTCGCGGTGCTCCATCGGCCGCAGTAAATAAATGGGTGTCTAATCTGTGTTTGTTGTGAAAGGGCTTTTTTTCATGTCTGTGTTGCGGATGGATTTGTGCGGTTTGATTGCTTTTGCGGGAGGAGCCAAAAATGTGTGTGGACTGTATGGCGCATGCATGCATGTGGGCACCTGGGAGGCAAACAACTCATGTTTGTTTGATGGGCATGCATACTCAGTTTCCCTATTTTGTGTTGCATTGCGAGTGATTTGTTTATCAACGGTCAGTTTTTCATGAGTGATTGCACGACGGACTTGACGTTGAGTCGCTTGAGGTCGGCGTATGTCTGTCCAGTGCCAACAAACACAATCGGACGCCCGCTCGTGTAGGTCATTGAGATGGCCGCACCGACCTGCAAGTATGCCAAAGCGCCCATCAATCATTCAGTCCCCAGACACACATACACACGCACGCACGCACGCACATACGCACATACACACACACATGCACATAAACACGCACACAAACACGCACACACAAGCACGCACACACACACACACACACACACACACACACACACATACACATACACACACGTGCACACACATGCACATAAACATGCACATAAACATGCACACAAACACGCACACACACACACGCACGCACACACACACACACACACCCAAGCACGCACATGCACATACACACGCACACACACACATACACACGCACATGCATGCACAAAACAACACGACAGAAATCGTGCGACACGGCGACACAGCGCAATGCACAAATGCACAGAGCGGCAGTTGTGAATATTGAAAGAAGATGAAAAAGCAAATAAAGCAGTCGCAAGAGAGGCCCATCGACGAGACAGACAGACAGGGAGAGATGTAGGATTCAAGTCAGTGTCATTAGGCGCTATGCCCATGGACTCCACAGACTCCACAAAGAGAGAGAGAGAGAGAGAGACCTTCAGTACTCAAAACGCCTTAGGCATAAGCCCATCGACTCCAAAGAGAGAGA